>QNQO01003876.1:0-41464 GCA_003290165.1 Berberis thunbergii | reverse complement strand
CAAAACCGCGAGAGAGAGAGGACGAGAAACAGGGAGCTGAAACAGGGTGGTGTTCTCCCTGTTTCGCGGTGGTAGCGAGTTCTCGTGGTCTCTTTCGGCGGTGGTCGAGAGAGAGAGAGAAGTGGAGGAGGGAGAGAAACAGGGAGAAGAGAGAAAGCGGAAGGGGGCGAGGAACAGGAGCGAAACAGGGAGGTGCCCTGTTTCACGGCGGTGTATGCGCGCGGTGGTGGCGGTGGTGTTCGAGTGATGGTGGCGGTGAGAGAGATGGTGGTGGCGGCTGTGTTATGGACAGAGAGACTGTGGCGAGGTGAAGGTGGCTGGTTAGTGGCGGTGGCGAGGTCGGTTAGTGCGAGATGGTGGTGGTTAGTGGCGAGAGAGCTTTGTCTCTGCCCTGGTGGAGGTGGAGATGGTGGCTGGAAAAGAGAGGAAGAAAAACGTGGAAGAGAGGAGAGAGCCCCAAAGAGAAGGCAATAGAGAAACCTAAATAGGGTTCCCTATTCCTTGTTAGGCTGGGTTTAGGATTATAGCTTTCTGGGCTTGGGCTTGAGCTTGGGTTTGAGCTCGGTTAAAGTAAGCTGGGTTAGGCTTAGATGTGTGAACCACTCTTTTGTACCACCGCTAGAATCGACGAATCAATCATTTTCTCAAATTTGTCGCCTTAATGCGACTTTATCATTCACGCGCGCAGATTCCTACAAAACATAAAAGTTGAAATAATTAGAATAAAATATATTAATTGAAGCACTAACATATATAAATTAAGGGTTATAATTTGTAATAATTACGTGTATATCAGAGACATGCGCACGCAACCGTTGCACAAAACAAAAACACAGATCTGTTTTTTTATTTCTCTCTCTGCTTTTATAAAGCATCAAACAACCATAATTTAATTAACTTCTTTTCAGGGCTTGGTCCACCCTAATGGACTGAACCCAACCCAATAAATCTCCCCTCTAGACCATAAGGAGGAATCATAGCCTAAAATACATTAGGCCATTCCAATGAGCTATTTACAGAACTCATGTTTCTCTTTAGGAATTTCTTTTGTCATCATGTCAGAAGGATTTTTGCTAATGCGAATCTTTTCTAGTTGGAAACAATTGTTCTCAAACACATCACGTATCCAGTGGTAACGGATATCAATATGCTTGGTACGCCCATGCCATGTGGCATTTTTGCTCAGCTCTATGGCACTATGACTGTCAAAATGCACAACATATTTATTTGATTTACACCCAATTCCTTGAGTAATCTTTTCAACCATAATATTTCATTCTCTGCTTCAGTAATGGAAAATGTATTCGACTTAGTCGTTGACAAGGCAACACACTTTTGCAATCTAGACTGCCAAGATACAGCTCCCCCTGCAAAAGTGAAAACATAACCTGAAGTAGACCTCTTCCTGTCAAGATCACCTACCATATCTGCATCTGTGAACCCTTCCAGTACATCTCCTGAATTATCAAAGCATAAACAAAGCTTTGAAGTACCCTTCAAGTACCTCATAATCCATTTAACTGTAGCCCAATGTTCTTTTCCTGGATTATCAAGATACTGACTCACAACACCAACTGCTTGATCAATATCTGGTCTTGTACAAATCATCACATACATCAAACACCCTATAGCAGAGGAGTATGGAATACATGTCATCTCATTCTTTTCTTTCTCAGTCCTAGGAGACAACTTGAAGTGATTAGCAAGTGGAGTGCTCACGGGCTTAGCATCATTCATGTTGAATCTTTCAAGCACACGTTCAACATATTTTCTTGTGACAACCACAACTTCTTATTTTTTCTGTCACGTACAATCTTCATTCCCAAAATGTGTTAAGCTGACCCCAAGTCTTTCATATCTAAAGACATAAACAAATCTTTTTTTCAACTTGCCAATCATATCAACATCTTTTCCAAAAATTAGCATATCATCACATAAATCAAGAGAATAATGAAGCAACTAGGCGAAAAATATCTACATAAATATAAACACAATGATCTAGAAGTGTTCTCTTGTACCCATGACCAACTATAAATGAGTCAAACTTCTTATATCATTGTCTTGGAGCTTGTTAACCCATATAGATTTTTTCTTCAATTTGCAAACCATATGTTCTTTCCCTTTTACTTCAAAACCCTCTGGTTGTGTCATGTAAATTTCTTCATGCAAGTCTCCATGAAGAACACAGTTTTAACATCTAACTGCTCAATCTCAAGATCCATGCTAGCTGCAAGACTCAACATTAGTATAATAGAGGTCATCTTCACAACTAGTGAGAATATCTCATCAAAGTCTATCCCCCTTTTTTTGCGCAAAGCCTTTCACCACTAACTGAGCTTTGTGCTTCACATTTTTTCCATCACCATCATTTTTCAGCTTGTTCACTCATTTGTTCTTCAAAGGTTTTCTACATTTTGGAATCTCAACTAACTCATAAGTACCATTTTATGCAAGGAACTCATCTCATCTTGCATAGCCTTCATCCAACTATTTTTATCGTTATGAGTTAGTATTTCTTGCAAATTTTTGGCTCCACTTATTTTGTAAGCAAAGCATATTCAGAATCGTGGTACTTCTTTGATGGTTGACGCTCTCTATTAGACCTTCTTACGTGAGGCTCTATTACTTCTTGTTGAAGGGGTTGCTCTTCTTGTTCAATTTTATCTGTTTGTACATGATCATCACCAACAACTTCATTTTCAGGCATATGGTCACCTACTATATCATCTGGCATCTCTCCCCCATTTTCAACATGCGACAAAAGAGAAGGAAGTGGGGTAAGATCTGGTACCTCACTCTCTATCTACTTGGGATTCTCAACTTTCTCAAAATTTGCAATGGTATGATCTACATAAAAGACCACATCTCTGCTTCTAACAATCTTCTTATTCTTAGGGTCCCACAATATGTATCCAAACCGTGCATCTCCATAGCTAATGAAAATACATGGAAATGTCTTCTCATCAAGCTTTGATCTTTGTTCTTTGGGTATATGAACAAATGTTTTACACCCAAACACCTTCAGACGAGAGTATGAAAAAATCTTTACCTCTCCACACTCTTTCTGGAATATCACCATCCAAAGGAACTGAATGAGACCTGTTGATGAGATAACAAGCAGTACGAGTAGTTTCAGCCCAAAACACCTTCGACAACCTAGCCATGTGAAGCATTGATCAAATCCTTTCTACAATAGTCTGATTCATTCTCTCTGCCACTCCATTATGCCGTGGAATGTGAGGAACTGTCATGTCACGCCGTATACCATGTTCATCACAATAAGCTTTAAATTCTTTTGATGTGTACTCACCTAC
This sequence comes from Berberis thunbergii, assembly GCA_003290165.1. Lineage (NCBI taxonomy): Eukaryota > Viridiplantae > Streptophyta > Magnoliopsida > Ranunculales > Berberidaceae > Berberis > Berberis thunbergii. Next base: position 38,150 of record QNQO01003876.1, on the reverse strand, counting down.
ATTATCATTGCAGAGACACTTCAAAAAGTCTACCTATTTCTCTTTCAACCTTGGCATGAAATTGTTGAAAGCGCTGGAAAACCTAATCTTTAGATCTGATGAAATAAATTCACACATTTCTTGATGCATCATCAATAAATGTCAAGAAATATCTACTACCACCAAGAGAATCTACTTCAATGAGACCACAAACATTAGTGTAAACCAAATCTAACAAATCGGTTTTTTCTTTTGATGATCTATGAAATGAAACTCTATGATGCTTACCAAATAAACAATTATCACAGGGGATAGGAGGGGTAACTTTAAAGGAGGAAATCAAATTCTTCTTTGCTAAGAGTTGCATGCCTTTCTTACTCATGTGTGTAAGTCGCCTGTGCCACAAGTTCAGAGAAGTATCACTTTTAGTTGCATTCAAATCACCCTTACACAGCTTCACCCGAGTCTTGTATAAGGTGCAACACACATTGCCTTTTTGCCACAACAAGTGAACCTTTGATAAGCTTCCGGGCACCATTACAAAAGTAATTCATATATCCTTGTTTATCCAAAGCAAGTCTAGAAATCAGATTTAGGCGAAGATCAGGACCATGGCGTACATATTTCAAATTCAAAGTGCATCCTATATTAGTTTTGATACATACATCTTCCACTCCCACAATCTTGAAGAAACTAGTATTACCCATCTTCACACTGCCAAAATCTCATGCTTTGTAAGTAATAAAGTAGTCTTTCCTTGAAGTAGTGTGAAAAGATGCACCAGTGTCAACAATTCATTTGCTCATTTTGTTTGTAATATGCAAACATTCACCTTCGTTACACAAAAGAACAACGGGTTCATCTGAAATAATAATTGTAGCATTTGTACTACCACTTTTCTTCACTTTTCCCTATTTCAAATCATTTACGTAATGAAAACATTATCTTCTCTTATGACCTAGTTTACCACAATAATGACACTTAAACCTTTTATCATTTGACTTTGATCTCCCTCTTAACTTATCACGGTTAGGGGTGGGCACGAGACGGGATGGGACGAGATGAACCCATCCCGTTCATTCGGGATCGGGACGAGATAGACCTCATCCCGACCTCGTCCCATCACAAACAAGATGGGGACGGGATGAACACGTACTAAATAATCATCCAATAAAAAATAACAAAAAGAATTTTATCTCACATTACTCACACACCAATAATAATCAAATTTATATACATACAACTTACATCATAAATAATAATAGATATTAAATAAATAAATATTAAACTTTTTTTGGAAAACAAATAAATATTAAATTTCATTTAGAATTAATGATTCAATTCATTTAGATTTCATATAAAATTTTATCTTACATTGATTTCATATAAAATCAACACATCATAAACTTTAATTTAGAAGAGTATTTTGATTAAAATTAATAATAAGAAATATTAAATAAATAAATTTGGGGCAGGACGAGATATACGTGATTGAAAATCTCCATCCCGATCCCATCCCATCCCACTTTAGATCAGGACGGGACGGGATCGAGATGAGTTTGATCAATCCCAAAAGGACCCAAAAATCGGGACGGGACCGGGATCGGGGATGGGATGCCCACCCGTAATCACGATTTTTATCATAACTATGATATATCATATTTTTATCTCTCCCCTTGTTTACAGTTACAAGTAATTGTGATTGATTAGTACCTGCAAACCTCCTTCTAGTTTCTTTATTGAGTAAGCTACTAGTAACCAACTCCATGGTAAGCTGTCCATTCGATGCCGAATTACTAACAAACACCACCAACATTTTCCAACTATCTGGTAACGAGCTGAGAAGTAACAATGCTTGCATTTCATCATCTAACACCATCTTCATGTTTCACAACTGATTCACTATATTTTTCATTACAATATAAAATATTTTCCATATTTGCTTTCCATATCACATAATTACAGCCATTAAGGCATCATCATTCTATTGTTATTTTTCATGTCAATTCCAAACACTAAATATCTCCCAACAATTGCTCTGATACCACTTTGTTGGGAAAAACAAAGCAAACAAACTACAAAGAAATTCTACCAATGAAAAAACCAAGTAATATCGCCAAACAAATATTCAATGCAAAGAAATAATCAATGCAAAATAAAGGACACCAAGATATACGTGAAAACCCTTCAAGGTGAAGGGTAAAAAACCACGTGGCAAATCTAATCAATCCACTAATCAATAAAAGAAGTACAATGTTCTTTTCAAGCCTTGTACCCAAGGCTTGAGTTATACAACGAGCAATACAAGCTTTATCTCACAAGAGCTTCAAACAACTCCCAATCAAAGGAAGAATACACCAAAACAAACGGCACAAAAATCCGAATGAAACGGATCCAAAACACACTTGTGAGTCTTTAATCAAACCCCAACAATCAGTTCCTCCTTCCCTTCTTTCTTCTCTCATAATGGAGACACGCGCGCGCAGCCGTCGCACAAAACAAAAACGCAAATCTATTTTTTTAAAGATTTTTTTCTCTTCTCTGCATCAAACAACCCTAATTTAATTAACTTCTTTTTAGGGCCTGATCCACCCTAATGGGTTGGAGCCAACCCAACAACCAGCCCATCCATTCTCAAGGAAATTTGTTCGAGTCATGAGTCATCCTTAGAATGTATCATGGACTCATATTAATTTTATGGCAAATTTATGTACATGGATGGCTCACATTCTTGAATCTTGATTGTGATCAATCATGGTGCACTAGCTAGCTCAAAGCCGCTATGGCTTCATCACGGAAATGACAAGGAATAAACTCAGAATAATTAGGGGGGGGGGGGGGGGGGGACAACGCCGGGTAAGAGAGTATTAAATTAAGAAACACATGTATCATCATAATAAGATCATATATTTAACAGAAATTCTAGCCGGCCTGGTATTGGCGCCTGGCTTGCCCGCTTGGTGGGCCTTTTTACATCTTTTGCCCCTCCTTTGTTGTGGTTGTGTTTAAAGAGAGAGGGGCAAAAAATGTAAAAAGGCCCATCCAAGTGCCAATACCAGGCCGGCTAGAAGGGCTCTATATTTAATTAAGGATGGTCTAGTTTAACACATAAATCATTTTCCTCACTTTCCTCCTGGCTTGATCAGATAGGAATATCAGAGAGACCCACCAATTTTATGCATCGATTCCTTTTATATGTATGAAGGAAGGAGCCTTCTCCTTCATCTTTTGACTTGGGACAGACGAATGCTCTGCCCTTCTAAAACAAGCAAAGGAAATGACTTCCACTCATCATCAAGCAGAACCCAACTTCAGGTTTTCCAATTGAACCTACCAGGTAAACACATCGATCAATCCCCATGCAGCAAATTTAAGACTTTTAAGAGTTTGTACATGGAAGAATATCCCATTTCAATACTCATCTATATTGTGGTGGTTTATGTCTGTTTACGAACTCCATACAGGACCTGTTTTTCACTCAACAGCCATATCAGTCTCAACAGAACCCCCAAACCTAAGACTCAGAAATGAAGTGATGCAGGAACTGCCCCAAGCCACCCACGCGCAGACCTGCACACCGCCGCCCACGCGCCGCCCATGCGCTGAACAGGCCAAACGCCGCCCACGCGCCCCTTACAGTGTCAAAAGTCAACGACTCATGTATATTTTTTTTCTTGTATTTCTGCAACAATTCATGTATAAATACCACCTCAGGATGGATCTGTAGGCATCAAGTTTTCAAATCAAAAACCTAAGTATCTACTTCTTTGTGTGAGAAATTTACTTTTCTTCTCTTCGTGAGATCGCAAGTTAGGGCGCACCTAGCAACCCGCTGCGTCAATTGGTATTAGAGCCTTTCTCTGATCCAGACGAAGCTTTCCCGACCACCTTCAACACAATCACCAACGACCCAAAATCCGCCACCACCGCCATCCAGTAACCCTGAACCCCAACCCAAAAAAAAAAAATTCTTGTTACAAACTCACCAGATCCCAAACAAACTCACCAGAAAATTCCCGTTACCAAAAAAAAATATCCCATTACCAAAATCCCGTCACCAGAAAATCCCAGTAAACCCAAAGCTTCAGTACAAAAAAAAAAAAAAAAAAACCCACCACCAGATCTGCCACCCAAGCAAACTCGCCACCATCAAAGGCACCCTTGCCACCACCACAGGCTCCCACGCCACCTTCGGCACCACCAAAGGCTCCCTCGCCACCACCACAGGTTCCTCGCCACCGCCCAGGGCCACTTAGATCCAAAAAATTAAAAAAATAAAATAAAAAAAGGAGGAGAAGAGACTGTAGAGGAGAGGAGAAGATCTGTAGAGGAGAAGGGAGTTTGTAGAGGAGAAGAAGAATCTCCTGGAAGGAGAAGAAAGAGAGGAGAGTAAAGAGAGAGGGGTTTTGGCATTTTTTTGAGTGACGTGAGGCAATGGGGTAGGTAGGTACAAGTGAAAAAAAAAAGGACGAGTCATTAAAAGGGTAGGTGGTAGTTGGCATTTGCATTTGTTGAGTAGGTTTAAAAAATACAAAAAATAAAAAGTCAAAAAGGGGGAAGAGAAAGAGAAAAGGACAGGTGGACAGAGAGAAAAAAAAAAGTGGGTGAGAAAGGGAGAGAGAAAAGAAAAGAGGAAGTGTTTTTTTTGCTTTTTTCTTTTGAAAGTAAACGTTAGTGCGCGGGAATAGTGCCAAAAAAATAATTGTAATTGTACTTTGTATTTTGTGCTTGTATTTGTAAAATAAAATTATAAAAAAAAAAGTCTGACATGGAGTCCAGCCAGCAGAGTCAACAAGTGGAGAGATTTGCAACAAAGGAGTATGTGGAAGCAGTTGAAAGAAGGTTACAAAATCTAGAGGCAATGATCGAGAATTTGACTCAACTCATTGGCGGACGAAACAACAATCTCCGACAGCAGAGACGAGACGAAACCAATCGTTGGAGAGAACCCAATAATCACCGTGACAATTTCAGGCTCAGAAATGAGTTTGATCCAAAACAGGATACAAGTAATGATGATGAAGTGCCAACCACTCCCGGGTCCGACCAAGGAAGACGACAGGACAACTATCGTATGAAGATCGAAATTCCATATTTCGATGGCCTGTTCGTAATTGAAGAATTTCTTGATTGGCTAGCTGAAGTGGAGAAATTCTTTGACTATTGGGAGACTGAAGAATACATGAATGTCAAGTTGGTAGCCTATCGACTTAAAGGAGGCGCGTTAGCTTGGTGGGACCAACTACAAACCATACGCATCCGACAAGGGAAGAACAAAGTCCGAACTTGGAGGCGTATGAAGCAATTGATGAAGGAGCACTTTCTACCTCCAGATTACAAGCAAACACTTTTTAGTCACTATCAGCATTGTCGGCAAGCATACCGAACTGTGTCGGAGTATGTTACCGAATTTCACAAGCTTGCAGCTCGTGTGGACATTCGAGAATCTGAAAGTAAGAAAATTTCCAGATTTGTCGATGGACTTCGTGCCAACATACAAGACAAAGTCTTCAAACAGTCACACAACACACTTTCCAGTGCCATTCAACTTGCCTTGAAGATTGAAACACGACTTGGTAAAAGGGGATTACGCAATCCAGTATCGAATCCAATGTCATCCCAATCTTCAGCACCTCAAAGACCCGACCTAAGCAAAGGAAAAGCAATGGTGAGACCACAAGTTGAGGCACCTAAGCCAAACCAGCCTCAAAAACAGCCTGTAGCACTACCGCAAAGGGAGGCAGCAAACAAGCCCAATTTCAACAACCCTTATGTCGTTCCAAGAGGCCACAAATGTTACCGTTGCGGGCAAACATGCAGGGAATTATTCTTATCAATGTCGTCGGAACAAATCAGTCAATTTAGCCACACATGATGATGACGTTGAAGGAGGCGAAGATTATCCAGAGGACGAGTCCGAGGAGGAAGCAGAACCAGAAGAACTCACTTATGAAGATGAGGGTGTATCCTTAGTAATAAGGCGCCTAATTTATACCCCAAAGAAAGAGGAGGACATCCAGTGGCAAAACATCTTCAAAACCCGGTGCACTGTTAATCAACGCGTATGTGATCTTATCATTGACAGTGGCAGTAGCGAAAACATTGTTTCCAAAACTATGGTGGGCAAACTGCAGCTGCCAACTCAGCCTCATCCATCTCCGTACCGTATTGGGTGGATCAAAGATGTTAGTGAAACAAGAGTAACGAAGCAGTGTCACATACCTTTCTCTATCGGCAAGTACCAAGATGAGGTATTGTGCGATGTTGTTGATATGGATGCATGTCATATGCTACTTGGTCGACCGTGGCAGTTCGACTTGAAGACGATGCATGATGGTAGGAGCAATACCTATACATTCTACAAGGACTGTGTGAAGATTATTCTTGCCCCAATGAGGCAGCCAGACAGTCCGACATGTTCGAAGGCCAAGACCAATCTCCTTTTAGTATCGAAAGAGACAACTACCTCGCAAAGAGTGCCAGAACCAGTTCAGCCTCTACTAGCAGAGTTCAGCGATATCGTTCCCGACGAACTACCTGCTGGACTTCCACCATTAAGAGATATTCAACACCATATTGATCTTGCCCCAGGAGCAAGCTTGCCTAACTTGCCACACTACCGCATGAGTCCCAAAGAATATGAGATTCTGCAAGGACAAGTAGAAGATCTTCTTAAAAAGGGCTTGGTTCGTGAAAGCATGAGTCTCGTAGCCGTACCTGCACTCCTAACACCGAAGAAAGATGGAAGCTGGAGGATGTGCGTTGATTGCCGAGCTATTAACAAAATCACGGTACGATATCGGTTTCCCATTCCTCGACTGGATGACATGCTGGATAGATTGGGAGGGTCAAAAATATTTTCTAAGATTGATCTACGAAGTGGGTATCATCAGATTCGTGTTCGACCTGGAGATGAATGGAAGACGGCGTTCAAAACACACGAAGGACTATACGAATGGCTAGTTATGCCCTTTCGTTTATCCAATGCCCCAAGTACCTTCATGAGGCTAATGAATCAGGTACTTAAGCCTTTCATTGGAAAGTTCGTTGTCGTCTATTTTGACGATATCCTTATCTATAGCCATAGTGAGGAAGAACATTTGCAGCATTTGAAGGAGGTTTTTGAAGCATTGCGAGCCAACATGTTGTATGCTAATCTGAAAAAGTGTAGCTTTATGACAGATAGCTTAATATTCTTGGGCTTTGTCGTAAGCTCTGATGGAATCAAGGTTGATCAAGAAAAGGTGAAAGCTATCCGAGAATGGCCAACACCGAGAACCATTACAGAAGTTGGAAGTTTCCATGGATTAGCGACATTTTACCGGAGGTTCGTGAAGAATTTCAGTACTATCGCCGCACCTTTCACGGATTGTTTAAAGCAGAAACAATTCGCTTGGACAGATCAAGCAGAACAAAGCTTTGCAGTTTTAAAGGAAAAATTGACAAATGCACCAGTTCTTGCACTTCCCGACTTTGAGAAGATGTTCGAAGTTGATTGTGATGCTTTAGGGGTAGGCATTGGAGCTGTTCTATCCCAGGAGATGAAACCGATAGCCTTTTTTAGTGAAAAACTTAGCGACCCAAGAAAGAAATGGTCGACATATGATCAAGAGTTGTATGCGGTCGTTCGCACATTGCAGCAATGGGAGTCATACCTAGTGCAGAAGGAATTCATCCTCAACACGGACCATCAGGCTCTTAAGTATCTCAACAACTCTTCCAAAGCAAATCGGATGCATGCACGATGGATTGGCTACATCCAAAGGTTCACTTTTTCACTCAGGCACAAGTCAGGACAGTTGAACAAAGTCGCTGATGCATTGAGTCGCCAAGTCATGTTGCTGACATCTGTTCGAGGTGAAATCATCAGATTTGATTATTTGAAAGACTTGTACGCGGAGGATGAATGGCAAAAGTGCACTAATGGAACCACTGAAAAACACCAAATACATGATGGTTTTCTATTATTTGAAAATCGTCTATGTATTCGCCAAGGGTCCCTTAGGGAGCACATCATTCAAGAGCTACACAGTGGAGGACTCAGTGGACACATGGGACGAGATTAGACCATTTCACTGGTAGAAGCTCGATACTACTGGCCGCATTTCAGGCGTGACGTGGAGAAGTTTGTCAAACGATTCTATACATGCCAGACTACCAAAGGACAAGCTCAAAATACTGGACTCTATATGCCACTTCCAATTTCTGATGCCCCTTGGGAAGATTTATCAATGGATTTCATCCTGGGATTGCCGCATACACAAAGAGGTTCGGATTCTATCTTTGTTGTGATTGATCGTTTTTCTAAAATGGCCCATTTTATTCCATGCAAGAAGACTTCAGATGCTACCCATATTGCTCAATTATTCTTTCGAGAAGTCGTTCGTCTACATGGGTTACCAAAGACCATAGTTTCTGATCGTGATAGCAAATTTCTCAGCCATTTTTGGCGTACCTTGTGGAGAAGGCTTGACACATCATTACAGTATAGCAGCACGTGTCATCCACAAACTGATGGCAGACAGAAGTTACAAATCGTACCTTGGGCAATATGTTGCGATGCTTGATTAAGGAAAATCCAAGGCAATGGGAAAATGTGTTACCACAAGCTGAATTCGCCTACAACAACGTGCCAAATCGTTCAAGTGGTAAATCTCCTTTTGAAGTTGTTTACATTAGGCCCCCGTTACATACTCTAGACTTGGTTCCTTTACCAAAGCTTCCAGGAATGAGCATCATTGCTGACCATATGATTGAAAGAGTAACCAACATTCATGGAGAAGTCAAAAAGAAGTTGGAAGAATCCGCCGCGAAGTACAAAGCTGTTGCTGACAAACACAGGAGACACAAATCATTTCATGAAGGGGATCTTGTGATGGTCCATTTGCGCAAAGAACGGCTTCCAGCTGGAGAATACAACAAGCTTAAACAAAAGAAGACAGGTCCATTTCAAATCCTACACAAGATTAATGATAATGCATACGTCATTGATCTTCCGGACGCATATGTGATCTCGAAGACCTTCAATGTTCAAGATCTGTACGAGTACCATGGACCACCTCCGTTGCCTTATTCCAACTCGAGGACGAGTTGTGTTATAGAGGGGGAGAACTGATGCAGGAACTGCCCCAAGCCACCCACGTGCAGACCTGCACGCCACCGCCCATGCGCCGAACCGGCCAAACGCCGCCCAAGCGCAGCTTACAGTGTCAAAAGTCAACGACTCATGTATATTTTTTTTCTTGTATTTCTGCAACAATTCATATATAAATACCACCTCAGGATGGATCTGTAGGCATCAAGTTTCAAATAAAAAACCTAAGTATCTACTTCTCTGTGTGAGAAATTTACCTTTCTTTTCTTCGTGAGATCGCAAGTTAGGGCGCACCTAGCAACCCGCTGCGTCATGAAGCAAATAGTAGTCGAAGTTCTTACAATTAAAACTGAAGCCAGGTTTGATGTTTATAATCGAAAAACGTACATATGGCCCCGCACCATTGAATACGTTTGGAGGCACTTTGATTTTCGACCCATAATGCTCTCTGGAAGGATTATGGTTGATTCATTTCGTGTGTACAATACAGACTGTTGGCCTCTGAGTTAGGTTTATGAGCATCTCCTATTCTATCTAAACTGAGCCTATGTCAGATGAAACAACTGGTTTTATAAAACATAAGCTATACCATTCACAGAAATTGTGTGTCACAGAATACAAGTAAGTCTATTGACTGCATATATAATCAACATGGCCTATATGGGGAATAGTAATAAGAATTCTGAAAAAAAGAAGAAACCGTAACTATAGAATACTGAACTGTATCTGTATAGCATATGGAAATCAAGCAATTGCCTTGAGCTTCTTTGCGAAGCCTGCAATGTACTTCCCTTGGTGAAAAGCCAGCTGCAGTTCGAGCTCAGATGGTTGTCTTGTACCATCTCCAGCATAAGTTCCTGCACCATATGGGCTACCACCTTTCACCTCATCCATCTCATACATGCCAGCTCCAAATGTGTATCCAACAGGCACAAAGATCATTCCATGGTGTACCAGCTGAGTTATAGCAGTCAACCTAATATATTGGGTTCAAGATGAAATCAGAGTTGTTTCTAAGAGTCAAATTAGTTTAGTCTTAGCAATAAAGGAACTTACGCAGTTGTTTCTTGGCCGCCGCCTTGAGAGCCAGTGCTGTAGAAGATGCCTGCCGGCTTTCCTGCCAATGATTGTGTTCTCCACAAACTCCCTGTTGCATCTAAAAATGCTTTGAATTGAGCTGCCATCATTCCAAATCTAGTGGGGAACCCAAAGATCAACCCATCAGCTTCGGTAAGCTCACTAGGTGTAATGATAGGCACATCACACTTTGGTGGTGCACCCATCTTCCAAGAACCTCAACTGGTAGCGTCTCAGGAACCTGTTCCACATGTTCAGACTCGATCAGAATTAATCACAGAAGAACTAATGAATCTAAAATTTAGGAGTGTTCCATCAATTGCCAGGGGGTAGTTTTTGGAATTTTATGACAGGTAAGCTACACCTTTTTCTTTATTTATATGCATTTGAGATCAACCATAATTTCCAACAAAAAATGCTATAGGATTGACATGCTGTAACAAAGAAGATCATCATTTAATCGATGTGCAAAAACTGCTACAAAATGCTCATGATCTATCTTACATTTGAAGAAGATACATCTAAAAAACTTAATGATCACTCTTGCATCATTATGGCAATTATCCCAGTGAACAAACAGAGAGCAAAGCCCATTTTAAAGGGCCATGCTTTCTCTCTGCTTCTTTCGTATCAACATCTATTTCACACAATATCTCATCAATGTCACGTTAAAGCTTCAAAATGAAGTTATAAAAGTAGTAGTAAGAAATATAAGATTGGAACTGTGCTCTTCGGACTTATTTTTCCTGTTTTGGGGCTTAGATTGGCAAGCTTTGTTGAGTTAGACTAGCACACACCTGCCATAATTTTGCCTCAACTCCCTCAACTGATGCAGCGCCTTTCTGAATCTCCTCTGCTAGCTTCTCTACATGTCCATACATAGAATAGTACCTGCCAAAGTATATAGGAAAATATATGTGACACATGCATGCCCATATGTTAGATAAATTTTAAAGCCAAATGAACATGTTCTGTTCTGTTTTTTTGGTAAGTGAATGAAAAATCAAGCCACTTTTGGGGACAAGACAGATGCATTGGTCATATTCACGAGAGTAAGCGAAAAACAAAAATCCGGAGTTTTGGAAAAAAAAAATTTGAAAGGTTCCTAAGTGCTTGGTACATTAGTACTTTATATTAATTAGTTTTATGGTAAAAGTAAGTATTGCAAAATACTGGTGCAGATGATCCACAAATTGCAATTAGAAGCAACTACAGTTTACAGATAGCTTTCCAACAAAAACAGAGCATTGGACACTCCACTCCACAAGCCATCCTTCGATACCTTGTGCTGTGTGGTATTCCATGTATCCATGTGACTGTTATAAAGGAGGAATACTTGAGTAAGCTATCTCATATCTAGAAAAACGAGAAATAACATAGCACCGATCCATTTGTTACTCCACTAATGCACTATCCTGATCAATTGGTTCTTTTGGTTCTGATGGTATATCGTATTCATATAAAGAGACCCTAAGAACCTTTTTCCAACTAACTTACGCAAAAGCTTATACAAAATGAACCATTGACAACGACATAAAGCACCCAATCCAGAAACAACCAAAAAAGTCGACCACTTAATTGAAGAAACACAAGGACCCGGGCCTATTGAAACTTCCTTGAGAAGGAATTGAAGGACTGCCCTGCTAGTTCCATCAGTCGTTTACTTCAATCTATCATTTCATTACAACATCAATGCATTACTGCAATCCTAAATGTAAATTAACTTTCCTGCTTATTGCCAATCTATCATTTCATTACTACATCAATGCATTACTGCAATCCTAAATGTAAATTAACTTTCCTGCTTATTGCCAATCCCCTACATCTACTTCTTTGCCCTTTTCTTAATCACATTTAAGATTTTACATCACAAAACCAAAAAGGTTATAAGATTTTATTTATTTATACATAGTCTTATAATAAGAGAACAGTGAATCCAACCTCAGTTCAATACTTCAAAACATCCTTACTTCAATATTTATATAAAATCTACTGCCTATGTTGGAAAGTTAGATTGATTTTTTCAATCATGTCAACGATCTCATAGTTAAGAAAACCGGATCAAACTCGAATTGCAGAACCTGAGAATTTGAAAGAAGAACAAATAAGTCAATTAAGTTTCAAAACTATACAAAAGAAGCATCAGATGATGGTAGAGATTTTCACCGACTCAAAAGTATGAAAAATAATTCATTGATTGAGTAAACAAGATGAACATATTGTTTAGAAAGGAAAGACATTATCCATTACGAGTTCAGTAATCCTTACACGATGTAAACTTTGGTCGCCATTAATGGATTCCTCAGAGGTCTCTCTCTGTCTTTCTCTGCTCTTCTTCTTGTTATGGTTTGAGTGGGAAGTGGAATCTTATTTATAAGGAAGCCTGGATTGGTTTAAGGGATATTTTATTAAGTAAATAGTGATTAGTTAAATGGTTAATTACGTCACGCTTCATTATTGTCATCTCAATTATTAAAGTACCATACGGCCTTTTTTTTTTTTTTTTTTTTTCCTTTTAATAAAATGTGACAAGTGATCATGACCAGGTGACCAACAAAAGAAATTTGGAGGCATACATTGACTATATCAAATCTACAATATAGCTTGTCGACAACAAGAAGGGCTGCACAATTTATAACTTAAAAGCAAGAGAGCTCTAATGTGACAAGTGATCATGACCGGGTGACCAACAAAAGAAATTTGGAGGCATACATTGACCAGATCAAATCTGCAATATAGCTTGTTGACCAACTAACACAATTTATAACTTAAAAGAAAGAGAGCTCTCTAAGTTTAATTAATGGTGTGATAATTTTGTTGCAGGGTAGAGCAGGTGCAGATCATTCTTGGACCTAAAGCCATCGATTCAATCATGCACTTGTGGACCAGACCCAGTTGATGAATTCACTTATAGTTATTCAATTATTGTTATGGTTTGCCTTTGCTTAGATCAGTTAAAAGTAGAAGATAGTTTGATGATGGTAAAAGGAACAGGGGTGGCAAACAGAGTCATGTTGAAGTGAGTTTTAAGATGGACTTTGGCAATTAGAAAACAGGGTAGACTACTATATTGAGTTTTTTCAACATAGCTCTCTTAAGACCAATAATTATGTGTGTCATGTGGAGCGCATGAAAATAATTTGCATACAAATATAAAAATAAAAAATCAAAAGCGCCTCATTTTATATATAGAGGTAATAGGCTGAACACGTTATGATCTATGCATTTTATTGTTTGAGGAAATTTTGTTATGTGGTCTATCTAGGTTAAGTAACGGGACAGGTTTGGCTTGGTTGGTCAATCCACAAATCTGGTTCGGGCTTCCCCGTAGTTCTATAGTAAAACCGTCAAATTCAAGGCATGGCAATTTGGTTAGAACTGATGTATACCTCACCTGACATGAACCATTAGAATCGGATTTGTGCAAGTATACATCACTTCTAACCAAATTGCCATGCCTAGGTCTATCATGTCAGGCGAGGTGATCCGATAATTGGCAAAGTGAGTTTCTAACACAACTCTTTTTCCTAAATATGTATTTGGAAGAGATGTCTCGTAGTATTTTCCCCACAATAAGATTTTGTTGCATATAAAATTTGGTTTAAAAAATTTTGTCCTTAAACCCTTTGATGACCTTATTAACATAAAAGAAAAGTATAAAACAAGCTTAAAGATAAGTGGCAAAAGCAAAGCTATTACATGTACGGTAATAACAAATTCTTAATTGTGAACATAGATCCTTCTCGTTGATAAGTCTTCTAACAATACATACAATATCATCTATGAGTAATTTTGATTATGCTTTTTTAATATTTTTTTAATAAAGGGCGTTGAGATTAGTTGCAACAAAAAATCTAGAGAGCCAGGCCTCTAGTGCCAGGACAGTGCATGGGGGTTTTCTGTGCGTGTGATTGTATTCGATTGGGGCATTATGAGCATCCACTACACCAAATTGACATTTTTGTAACAATTCAAAAAATAGTAACACTTTTGAGCTATAACAACCCACAAAGCAATTTTACACATTTTCATAAACAAAGTGATGTATCACCACAAATAGTATGGGCTTACAAGTGATGCTATTCATGGTGCTCTAATTTATTGTATCACTTTTTTTTGTGTAGCTATTTTTCATTTTGTTGACTAAATTTAGTTTTGACTTGAAATTGTTTGGTGGATTGTAATAGCTTAAAAGTGTTACTATTTTTAAGTTGTTACAAATATGTCAATTTGGTGTAGTGATCTCTAGGATGATGGGGGGTATTATGTAATTTTTCTTTCGCTCTTTTTCTTTTTGTAATTTCAAACAACGAAAATTTCGTGTAATTTCGGGAAATCACAATCATTGGTTCCAGCTAGTCAAACCTCCTGCTCATGCAATCTTTGTCTGGTAAGGCAACTATAAAGCACTGGATGTCATAAAGCGGTTTGTTCATTGGCAAGTGTTCTCGGGGGATCAGATAAATCTTTGGCATGACGTTTGGGTCAAATCGGGTTTACTTTTGGCTTAGTGTATTCTGGATCTTTAGCAACTGATCTCCTCTCCTGTCTTCCTGACCTTTGGTCAATTTCTCCTTCATTCTCGATTCACTGGAATGTTGATCTCCACCGTTCCTTTTTCCTACTCCGGTGGTTCAGGATATTTCAAATGTTTATATCAGAGCCACTTTCAAACTTGGTCGTCTCATCTGGAATGGAAACAAAAAATATATATATCTTCTCGATTAAGAGTGCTACTCTAGATTTCTCTTCTGTTGAAGGAGCAAGCTTTTCCTCGAGCGCCTTTTCTACCAACCTGGAACCTAAAATTCTTCGTCATCTCTAGCATCTTAAAGTCCCCTCCAGTGCCAATTTTTTCCTATGGAAAGTTAGTCAAAACATACTACCTACCATTTCCAATCTGGTTAGGATGCATGTTCCTATTGAGAACTAGTGCGTCTTCTGTCAGAATCATGATGAAAATGCTCCCCATCTTTTCTTCCTGTGCCCTATTACCAGTGTCTTTGGCTTCTTTCCTCTCTTCCCATTAACTGACACAATCTTTCTCTTCATCCTTCTTCCATCTTGGGATTTTTCAAGTTTAAGTGGAATTCTGCCAAGGCGCACCCCGTTGCCACCGAGGAGATGCTTTCCCAATTTACTGCTATCCTGCTTTCGATCTGGATGGTTCAGAATAATATTATCTTCAATAAATCCTAGTTTCACACCAAAGAGTTCTCTACTCTGGACAAGATCTGGTCTACCTAGTATTCTCATTGGTTCAGAACCACTGCAGTTGATTCTGAACTAGCTCTTTAAGTCAATTCCTCATATTTTCGGCTTTGCCCGTATAGATAGCAATTTCCACTCCTCATCACTTCCAACTCACCAAGTTGAAGGCCCCCCTACTGCTTTTGTAGCTGGTAGAATTGCTCTCATCCAGGCACAACTTGAGTTCGCTAGTTCTAATAGTCTAACCATCCGTCTTTCTTCTCATATTGAGTCTCCCTTGTTGCTGGACCCAGACACAGTGATTGTTAACTTTGATGCATGCTTCTTTGACCATAATAATCAAGGAACTATTAGTGTCATAGCAATGAATTTGAAAGGACATTACTAATGTGGCTATTACAATTCAGGAAAAGGTCTTAGATAACACAATGACTGAGTTCTTTGGAGGACCTTTTGTTGATTCAAGCACAACGGTGGAAGACTGGTCTTATTTTTGGAGATTCTGCAAACTTCTTGAAGGCCTTATTGTCGAAGGACATTAGCTCGTCTTTTCTGCTGGACTGGGCTTGGCGTCCACTTTTTTGTAATCTCAAACGCCTTCTTCTTTTGCTTACCAAAAGGCATTGTATGTATATCAGTAGAAACCTCAATTCAGAGGCTCCCAAACTCGCAGCCCTAACGGGTCAAGCTTTGTATGACTTTTCTTATTCTATCTAATGCATAAGGCATTATCAAAAAAAAAAAAAATATTAAGAGTCATAACTGATAAACTTACTTGGTAGTCTGACAAAATGTCCACACTGTTCTACCACTTTTTCTCATTTTTGTTACAAGACAATATTCAAGCAAGCACATTTGAATGTGCATGGAAGAATATCCCATTTCAATCCTCAGCTATATTGTGGTGGTTTATGAACTGTACATCAAGTTGTCGACACGACACTCGTTCTCGAACGAAATGGTAATCAATCTCGATATGCTTAGTGCGGGCATGGAATATCGGATTGACTATTAAATATGTGGCCCCCAAATTGTCACACCATAGTATCGGAGGAGATGAAGTAACACAAAGCTCCTTCTGCAGTGACTCAATCCACACAACTTCCACAGTGGCAGTACCAAACTCTTTATATTTAGCTTCGGTACTCGATCTGGACATTGTCTTTTGTTTTCGAGCACTCCAAGAGATTAGGTTGCAACCAAGAAATATACAATAACCACTAGTGGATCGACGATCATCGGGACATTCAACTCAATCAGAGTCTGAATAGGCATGAAGTTGGAGGTTATTGGATCATTGTAGATTTTACGCATAAGTGGTTGTGTGTTTGAGGTAACGCAAAATGCGTTTGACAACAACCCAATGATTTTCATTTGGATCATGCATAAATTGGCAAACCTTGTTGACAGTAACATAGATATTTGGTCTAGTAAAATTCAAATATTGTAGAGCACCTACACCACTTCGATAAAATATGGGATCTGGAAATTTGGAGGCACCGAATTGGGACAATTGAGTTTGAGCTGCAATTGGGGTTTGAATAGGCTTTACACCATCCATTTTTGTCTTCTTTAAAATTTCAAGAATATACTTCCTTTGTGAGAGAAATATACCAGCAGAAGAATTGAGGATCACCTCAATGCCAAGAAAATAATTTAGAGCTCCCAAATCTTTGATAGCAAAGGCCGAATTCAGTTGAGCAATTAATTCATTGATATGGGTAGTGCAGAAGCCAGTGACAATAATATCATCAACATAGATTAAAATATAAAGGGTATAGTCAGCTGCAATCTTGAGAAAGAGTGAAGTATCGGCTTTAGAGCCCTCAAAGCCAAGCTGAACAAAATATGTGTTAAGGCGAGAATACCAAGCCCTTGGTGCTTGCTTAAGACCATATAATGACTTGTGAAGGCGGCACACATGAGGTGGCAAGCGAGGGTCAATATACCACGGGGATTGCTTCATATATACTTATTCGTTAAGCACGCCATGTAAAAATGCATTTTGAACATCAAGTTGACGAAGAGGCCAGCCATTGTGGATAGCAATAGTCAACACTATCCAAATGGTGCAAGGCTTGACAATGGGATTGAATGTCTCATTATAATCGATACCCTCTTGTTGGTTGAAGCCTTTCTCTACTAGATGTGCCTTGTAGCGATCAATGGATCCATCGGCCTTTCGCTTCACCTGAAATACCCACTTGCAACCAACAACATTCATTGTTTGTGTAGTAGAAACTAGAGTCCAGGTGCCATTTTTAATGAGAGCATTAATTTCATCATCCATGGCACTACGCCAACTAGGATCAATAGTTTCCTTAGAATAAGAAGTTGGTTCTTCAATATTTGCAACCTGCAAGGGATGCTTAGTGAAGTGAGACATAATTTATTAATGGGCTTGGTAATCCCATCACGTGCCCGAGTAATCATTTCATGTCGTGACTAGTTTGTTGGGATAGGTTCGTTAGGTGCATGAATGAAAGTGGTGGGTTGGTCATTGGCAGATACAGTTGGTGAAGGAAAATTATAAGGTGGAATGGGTGAAGACAAATTATCAGTGTGAGCTACATTAGGGTGAGGAGGATTGGTTGTGTGAAAGTTGGACTTGGTGGTAGACTATGACTAAGTGGATGTAAATGGAGTTGTTGTGGTGGTGGGTAACTGAGGTGGTGAGCAATATTACTTGTGAAGTAATTGTTATTGTTGTGAATGTCCTTGTACTCAGCCGAATAGGGGAAGTGATGCTCCTTAAAACCACATGACAGAATATGTAAATGTGATTAGTGGTGTGAAAACACATGTACCCTTTGTGAGCACTACTATAACCGAGAAAAACAGAAGACATGGAGTGCGGTGATAGTTTGGGTTTATTGTACAGACACAAATATGGATAACACAAGCTTCCAAAGACACGCAATGATTTGTAATCAGGAGCACAATTGAACAATAACCCAAGCGGAGATTTGGTGGAGGTTTTGGAAGATGAAATTCGATTGATTAAGTAGCGGCTCGTATTAAAGGCATATTCCCAAAGGAAAAGAGGAACAGAGGCATGATTTAACATTGATAAGCCAGATTCAACGATGTGGCGATGACGTATTGAAAAATTTTCGATATTCACCTCCATCGTCAGATGAAGTATTCCTTGACTATCCAAATATCCAAAAAATTTAGATATTCACCTCATTGATAAGCCGGATTCAACGATGTGGCGATGACGTATGAAGTATTCACCTCCAAATTTTCGATATTCACCTCCATTCACCTCGTATTGAGCTGAGGTATGAGGACAAGAAAATCGATGAAGTATTCCTTGACTATCCAAATATGAAGTTAATTTTCAATATTCACCATCATTGTCTGATTGAAAATTTTTGATTTTGTGCCCAAGGAGATTCTCAATTTTATTTTTGAACACAATGAAAGTGGGTAAGACATCAGACTTTTTTGCTAATGGAAAAATCCAAGTAAAATGACTAAAAACATCCATTAACAATAAATAAAAACGAATTCCATTGTGAGAAATAACAGGTGTAGGCCCCATAGAACAGACACAATTAAACTCAAAGGTTTTTCATAGGAACTGGAACTAGATGAAAATGGCAGTTTTCTACTCTTGCTGACATGACATGCATGACAAAAAGTAACTACTTTATTGGAGATAGGAAGATTATTTGCATCCACAATGCGTTTCACTGTGCGAAGCATTGGGAGGCCTAAACGTTGATGCCACAAAGGCAACGACTCTAAAATAAAAGCAGAATTAGAAATAGCATTTGACATATCACGTGCATGATCAAAGCAATAATGTCCTTCTCTATTCCGGTTTTGTAGAAGAACATTATGCGTGCGGCGATCCTTCACACGAAAAAACAGCTGGTGAAATTCAAAGAAAACATCATTATATTTACAAAATTGAGACACTGAAAATAGGTTTGCAGATATTTTAGGCACATGATATAGGTTCTTTAAATGAAATTTGCAAAGAGTTGTAGAGAAAGAGGCATTACCAACATGAGCTATGGGTAGAGTGTTAGCATTCCCGATTCGAATTTGATCTGGGCCAGCATATTTTGTTTGAACATATAAGTTATTCAAATCAGAGGTAAGGTGATTAGTTGCACCACTGTCGGGATACCAGTTGCCATCAGTGAATGAATGGGGGCAGCCACATAAGCAACAGTAGGAGAGCGAACAGGTGGAGCTTAAAAATTCTTGTCATAGCGGTGCCAACAATCTATGGCAGCATGATTTTTCTTACCGCATATATGACAAGGCTCTGAGATAGTTGCAGCAGGTTGAGATCGATTCAGAGACCGATTAGAGCCACGGGTGTTGGTGTGACTGTTGGGCTGATGAGCTCGGGCACAAACAAGTTTCTGTTGATTTGACC
The DNA here is from genome assembly GCA_003290165.1 of Berberis thunbergii. Taxonomy (NCBI): domain Eukaryota; kingdom Viridiplantae; phylum Streptophyta; class Magnoliopsida; order Ranunculales; family Berberidaceae; genus Berberis; species Berberis thunbergii. The sequence goes on along the minus strand of QNQO01003876.1, from coordinate 18,393 downwards.
AAGAATTAGTAGCCACATGAGCCATTGGATTTTGTTGAAGAAGTGACTGTTGAGTTTCTACTCGCATGTCAAATGCAAGGAGATGGGCATAAAATCCTTCATATGAATCTCAGTAACCGTAGTAATGAGTGTAGTGACAATTGCATCATATGTTGAATCGAGACCATTGAGGATGATTTGCTCTAAGTCGGATTCATGCATTGGATGTCCAGCGGCAGCAAGGCTATCAAAGAGTTGTTTGGCATGCAAGAAAAATTGGGACACGGGTTTAGAACCTTTTCTCATGGTTTGAAGTTCACGTTGAATTTGTATTATTTGAGCGCGAGATTTGGAAGCAAATTGCTTCTCAAGGGCTCTCCACACAACACGGGAGGAATCAAGTCCAACAACTTGTTCGAGCACGCTCTTGAAGAGCAAGGAAAAGAGCCAACCAAGTAGTATTTGGTCCTGCTTCTGCCATGCAAGAAAGTCAGGATTAAGGGTGGTATCGATTGGGGATAAAATACGAGGAGGACAAACAAGAGTCCCATCAATGTATCCCTTGAGTCCATATCCCTTCAATAGGGGTTTGAATTGTGTGAGCCAAATGAGGTAGTTTGAATCATCAAGTTTGACAGAGATTAAGTATGAATATGGGTGGTTTGTAAGAAATGAGAAGTGATGGTGGAGGAAGCAGGTGATGAGTTAGAAGAAGTTTCTGTGCTGGTCATTGTTGAGAGAAAGGAACCCGAGGTTTTTTTTTTTTTTTTTTTTTGATGAGAAGGTTGGTAGGATCAAAAGCCTGATACCATTCTGTCACGACCTGATCCACATGATACAATATTGTCCACTCTGGGCCCAACCTAACTACTAGCACGGCTTTAAAATGTGTTGTGTCATGTAGATCCAAACTCGTACATATATAACACATCTCCATCCCTCACCCAAGTTATGTGGGATTATAACACCGAGGTAGCCTGTCAGCCTCTGAGCCCGCCCACACTTGATAGCCTGCCAGCCTCCTGAGTCCGCTCACACATGGAGTTGTCAGCCTCTGAGCTTGCCCACACAAGGTAGCTTGTCAGCCTCATAGCTCGCCCACTCAGGATATTACAATCCACCCCCTTAGGGTCCAACGACCTCGTTGGCACACTTTCGAGGGCCCGACTTTGATACCGTGTAAATTTTAGTAATGGATCTCACACCATTATCGGTGTTGAGTGTTTTTATTTATAACTCAACTATTGTGTTTCATAGTGTGGAGATTGTTACAAATATGATGGGATATGATATGGTTGTTACACCACATAGGAGGGGATATGATATAGGATGTTACAACAGGAGTTGTTGTTATTTGACTCAGTATCTAGGACTCCTCATTGATCTGGTCTCTTTGAGTTTTGACACTTTGTTGAGAGTTTGATTTGGAACCAATTGGACTTGGTCTAACATAACTGATTTATACCTCGCCTGACACGAACCATTAGAATCAAATTTGTGCAGGTATACACAGTTCTAACCAAATTGCCATGCCTAGGTCTGTCATGTCAGGCAAGGTGATCAGATAATTAGCAAAGTGAGTTTCTAGCACAACTCTTTTTCCTAAATATGTATTTGGAAGAGATGCCTCGTCACCCCATAGTGCTGTGATGCATCCAACATGACTCACGTAGTATTTTCCCCACAATAAGATTTTGTTGCATGTAAAATTTGGTTTAAAAATAATTTGTCCTAGCTTAAACCCTTTGATGGCCTTATTAACATAAAAGAAAAGTATAAAACAAGCTTAAAAATAAGAGGCCAAAGCAAAGCTATTACATTTACATGTACAGTAATAACAAAGTCTTAATTGATAAGTCTTCTAACAGTACATACAATATCATCTTTGAACAATTTTGATTATTCTTTTTTAATATTTTTTCTTTTAACACAAATCACAATTCACCAAGACCTAGTAATAGAGCTTCTTCTAACAAAGACTTCCAAACCTCTATAACCCAGGACTCAATTTAAACATCAAAACACAAAACTCCATTTAATAACCATCACCGTATCCTTCTCTCAACAAGCTCATCACCTCTTCAAGCTCTCAAATATAATCAATCCTTTCTCTCCATCCATCAACATTTAAAACTCACTGCCAATCTTTTAAAGCAATCGGTCCCTACCTATTTTATCAGCCAAACCATTTGGGATGTTTGAGATGGAGAGAGTTAAATACAATAGAAGAAGCCATTGAAGGAGTTGAAGGAAGGATCAGAGAGTGTGTGATGAACTGGTGACAACTCGATGTATCAAAGTTATAGTTTATGAGTGCAATTGCATATCACTTTCATAGAAAGGGTGGGGTACCTTGCTAAAGAATAAAAGGTCCACAAGGGTAGAATTGGATATTAGAGACTTAGGATTTTCATTCACCTCCTTTGAAATGATCAATAAACTCTATCTACAATCTTATATAATCTGTGCATAGCTGTTCCAAAGATCTTGTTACTTTTAGCCAACTGTACAAGTTTCTATGATGGATGCATTTGAATGTTTAAATCAAATAAGTTTATGAGAAAATGACAAATTGCACAAAATAGCAAATCAAGATTTTATAAATAAAAAAATCAAGTAATCAAAAATGGATTGAGTGAACAATTTCTAATCACCAACACATCCATTCTCAAGGAAATTTGTTCGAGTCATGAGTCATCCTTAGAATGTATCATGGACTCATATTAATTATATGGCAAATCTATGTACATGGATAGCTCACATTCTTGAATCTTGATTGTGATCAATCATGGTGCACTAGCTAGCTCAAAGTCGCTGGGGCTTCATCACGGAAATGACAAGGAATAAACTCAGAATAATTAGAGGGGACAGCACCGGGTAAGGGAGTATTAAATTAAGAAACACATGTATCATCATAATAAGATCATATATTTAATAAAGGATGGTCTAGTTTAACACATAAATCGTTTTCCTCACTTTCCTCCTGGCTTGATCAGATCAGAATATCAGAAGAGACCCACCAATATTATGCATCGATTCCTTTTGTATGTAAGAAGGAAGGAGCCTTCTCCTTCATCTTTTGACTTGGGACGAAGAATGCTCTGCCCTTCTAAAACAAGCAAAGGAAATGACTTCCACTCATCATCAAGCAGAACCCAACTTCAGATTTTCCAATTGAACCTGCCAGGTAAACACATCGATCAATCCCCATGCGCCAAATTTAAGACTTTTAAGAGTTTTGTGGCTAATGCAGATACTTTTCATGTTGACAATTAAAAAGACTTTGAAACTATTTATTGAAAATCCAAAATTCTATGTATTGACGTCTTCCAAATCCATAAGTTATACATCCTATAACCACTAAGCTCCAGTGAGAAGAAAAAAAAGTTACAATTCATGAATTATAGAGTGTAATAAAAAAAATTAAGGGTTAATTAAAGGGTGTTGAGATTAGTTGCAACAAAAAATTTAGAGAGCCAGGCCTCTAGTGCCAGGACAGAGCAGGATGGTTTTTTGTGCATGTGATTGTGTTCGATCGGGGCATTATGTGCATCTCTAGGATGACGGAGGATATTGGGTATGGCCTGGCGCGAGCCTGACTTGGCTCTCTAGACAAGTTCATGCGCTCAAGTGACCTACTACCGGAGTCAAAATTGATCGCTTACTTTTGTTGCCAAAAATCATCTTGGGGTCATTGTAATTGTGTGATTGTGTACACCACTCATTATTTCGGAATAAATCGTAATATTTTGTGATATATTTCGCCGAATATTAGCAAATATCACCCATATTTTCACCTAATTTTAGGATAAAAATCACACAATAACTAGCTAGTCTCCCTTTCAACTGTGCTATAACCTCACAGTTAGGCAACCATATGATCACATCAACCAGTTTCATGCACTTTTCTTGTTCAAAAGTAGCTCTAGCTTGGATATTAATTACAACAAATTAATTAAACCAAGAAAAACAGAGATGGCTAGGCACATTAAGGGTAAATTGTAAATTATATTGGATCCTCAAAAAAAAAAAATTTTCAACAACAATGAAGATCATCTTTAATTCCAAAATATATGAAAACAAAAAGAAACACTAATATAATCATGGATCATGCACCAAGTTCTTGCAACAGAGCTTCTTCCAACATATTCTGAGAAACCTCCATCAATTCAGGACTTAATCTGAACATCAAAACACAAAACTCCATCTGATTAAGCGCGCCATCACCATCTGTATCGCCTTCTCTCAACATGCTCATCAACTCATCATCTCTCAAGCCTTGCAATCCCAACAAGGCAGAGTTTCTCTTCAAGCTTTCAAAAGTAATAACTCCCTTGTCTCCATCCATCAACAACTGAAACCCATTGCACATCTCTTCTATTAGTCCCTCCCCGCCGAGCTTGTTAGCCATTGTTGGGAAGAAATCTTTGAATTCGACCATGGTTTGTCTAGCCATTTGAGATGGTTTTTGAATGTTTTAAGATGAAACAATGGTGGTTTAGATGAGAATGAATGATGGGTTGAAGGAAATGAGAGAAATATGAGAGACTTAAATAAGAGAAGCTAGAGTTGAAGTTTAGAGAGAGTTCAAGGAAGGAGAGAGTAATGTGTGAACTGGAGACAACTCTAACAAAGTTGTATAGCTATTAAGGAAGAAGTCGGTGATGTTTTTTTTGCAATTGCGTTTCACTTTCTTAGAAGGTTGAGAGGGTACCTTGTGACAGGGAGAAACCTGGATAAGGGTAGAGATGGAAATCAACGAATATTATTTTTTCAAATGGCATCATACAGATTTTAGTCATTTACATATAGCTACCTTCATTGAAGGTTCCTATGGTATTGTATATTTTTATTGGGGTGGGACCCAAGGACACATATTTGCGACTCAAATTTAGATCCAAAACTTGATATTTCTGTATCCACATGATACAATATTATCCGCTTTGAATTTAAATCGGCTCACACGATTTTAAAATGCGTTATTAAGCACATCACCCTCTCGCACCATGTGATGTGGGACTATGATCCCCTTGAGCAGCTCGTCAGGATTCACAGGCCTATTGAGCTCCAATTCTCACCCCTTATTGGAATTCACAGGCCTGTTGGGCCTATTAGGCTCCAACCCTCACCCTCACCCTCACCCTTCTTCTCAAGTCCGCCCACACAAGGATATTATATTTAAAATTTCAAAAAGAAGTTTTTTAAATTATTAACACGGCCGTATTCAAGTTGACGGTGAAATTCAACCAATGATAATTCTTTAATTTGGGCAGGGAGGTCCATTTTATTTTTGAGCTTTATGATAAGAATTAGGAGTACATAGAGATAGAGTGAGAAAATTAAGACTACCATAAGAATGGTCACAACTCATGACTTAAGGGAGGTTCATTTAATAATAGACATACTTAGAAGAGTCCATTGATGAAGTAGGCAAAACTTATTGTCACTTTGGGTTGCTTCCTTTCCTGGACAGATCAGTACACCTTTTACCATAGAATCTCCTTTCTTCTTTGCCGTTTGTATTAAAAGAAGATTTATCCTTTTGACTTCTGAGTCGACACCCAATACAAACTCACCACCAAAGCTACCTCTACCTGGTTCCGAAGGAACTTCACAAGTAAGTTTTGATGAAGACTTGAGTGGGGGTCTCAATAGCATCTCAAGCCGACTATACATAGTAATGATATGGTGTGGGGTTTTTTTTCAAAATGCTTTGTTGCTATCAGAGAATGAACTATATATAATAACTTCTTACTTTATGTCCATCTGTCTAATCTCCTCCTCGAGTGTCATGGTGTGAAGTTTTTTCCAAAAATTCTGATTGTTATTAAATATTGAACTATTTTCTTATAAACCTGAGTGACAACTCATCCTTACTTGATGTGAAATTATTCAAGTCAACACTATCCCAACAATGGCATCAACATTTTATTGTCCATTTCATGGTGAAATTCTTACTAGAGCACTTCAATCCGTATCCGAATCCCTATTTTTCAAAGTATTTCTATCAGCAGTAAAGTGAATTTCTCGGATGGATGTCATCATTCTATTTAGCGTGAGCTCATCCACAAAAATTAGATTTAACTCAATAACTTAAATGTTTAGGCATTAAAAAGCGCAACCTATTGGGTGTCTAGGATCAGCATCAGTCTTTCTTTTTCTTTCTATAATTCAATTTACATTTATTCTTTCAATAATTACAATGGACATATAGTTGTTCATCGACCATCTAACAATGTGATACTTACATCATTCGAAGTAGTAAATGAGTACTTGTCACTGCAAGTTATCTCAGGTTTAATTGGACTTCTTTCAATGTAAAAACCTGGAGGTTGAGGTTGGGGCGGTATTATACTATCACTACTCAACATCAGTACTACTGATGACATGGTTGGTCTTTGTTGTGTGCTTTGTTGAACACATAACAGACCAATATGGATGCATCGCAATACTTCTTGTCCCACAAATGTGTTCCCGATCGATTCATCGATCAATTCCAGGGCCTTATCTTCATTCCATAATCTCCAAGCCTAAAACAAAGCAACTCAAATATTGATACTGACGAAGCTCATAAAAGGAAAGAAAAACAATAGACTGTAAGACTTACATGTCCTAAAAGATTAAGTTGATGATCTGTGTGATAAAAGCCCCTGTTCTTCTTGCCACTCAAAATTTCTAAGACTAATACTCCAAAGCTGAATACATCAGATTTCATAGAAAGTGTCCATCAACAGCGTACTCGGGAGACATGTAACCACTACAAACAATTATTGAAAAATGTATTTTTGCATTAGCAAAAACAGTTTTTATCATAACAAATAGAGCAAATTATACTTCATAAGATGATAATTATACTTACTGAGTCCCAACTACTCTATCTGTATTTGCTTCAATCTGATTTCCTCCAAAAATTCTAGCCATTCCAAAATCTGAAATTTTTGGTTCCATATCACTATCTAGTAAAATGTTACTTGCTTTAAGATCCCGGTGAATAATTCTCAATCTAGAATCACGATGAAGATAAAGAAGACCTCGAGCAATTCCCAAAATTATTTGAAATTGCTTCTGCCAATTAAGCAAAGTGCTTCTTGTTCTATCTGCACTCCATTCTAGTAATAAGTTCAACAACTACAGTGTAAAAAGAATAAATGTCAATTAAGCAAGAGCGTAAAAAGTGTAACAAGCATACCGAAGATAAAAGAATCCAAACTTCTATTCGGCATGTATTCGTAGATCAACATCTTTTCTTCATCTTGAATGCAATAACCAAGAAGCCTTACAAGATTTCTATGTTGAAGTTTGGAGATTAGTATAACCTCATTCTTAAATTGATCGATGCCTTGTATAGATTTCCTTGATAGCCTCTTTGCAGCTATTTCATGTCCATCTGCCAATTGACCCTGAAAATAAATAAACTCAACATTTGAATATAATTTGTAAAGAGCAATAATTTGCAAAGATGGATGAGTTTGAAGAAATTGGTCCCCAAACTTAAATTTTAAAATGCTGAGAATGGATAGAAACAATTTATCAATTCAATTTGTTTACTCATAATATGAAAACCTGACCTTATAAACTGGACCAAAACCACCTTCTCCAAGCTTGTTTTCTTGCGAGAAATTATCTGTTGCCGTTGCTATGGTGACCAAATCAAATGCAGGTAGCTCAAGATTATATTTTTGACTCTCATCACCTGATTAGAAGAAAAACCATTCCAGTGTTGGGAAAATGTAGAAAAAACATTATTTTGAATTTGATATGATAAAATGTTGAATCTTCTTAATGGGAGGGTTCATTCACATCCCTGAAATGATGTGGTGTTTACCTGTGGGTTTTATATTCTTCATAAGCTGCCAACCTCTCCTTTTCTTCATAACGTTCACACCAATACAACAACCGAAGAGAAGCATCCCCACAACCGATGCAATAATGACTGCTGCGATCGTGTGTTTTTGCTCTCTTGAATGACCTTCAGCTCCTTTAATAATCAATCCATCACAAACAAATCAATGAATTGCATCCTCACAAAGAAAATGAGTACACATATAAATAATAATAACGAATAACAACAATAGGAAATGTCCAAAGCTCCTAACTACTACTAACAACAGGAATTACAGAGGTCCTCATCTGACCTGACCTCATTAAATATATAACAAAAGCAGGATGAGATTGAAAAATTGTATGATCGTCTTTGAGGAGAATCACCAATTTCATGAGAGATATCTTAATGAAAGAAGAATTCTCAATATTTCTTTTCTGAAAAAAGGCATAAACTACATAGGTGAGATCGGCTTGGGTCACTACATAAAACAGGGAAAAAAAAAACTACTTGAACTGATATCTCTTCATTTTTTAGTTCAAAATATGGAATTAAGGGGTTTCGTTAGTTTGTTGTTTATATATGAAATTTTGAATGTGAAGTTGTGAACACAGTTAAGCGAGTGGCATTTAGATGCTTCTGCCATATTTTAGAATTTCGGGGCAGTGTTGATTTTGATATCATCCTATGCATGATTTATATATGAAGATGTAAATGGGGTGAAGTATCCAAACATTGAAAAGCCTTTTTTTTTTTTTCTAATGTAGAAAAAAGGAGGCAAATTGAGTTCCTACCTATTTCAGAAGCCGCCATCCGAATATTGAGATCTTGACCAACACCATCAAACTGTCTGATGTCAATCAGATCCCTGTACCATATCACACAACCACTCCCACCTTCACGAATATCTGAATTAGTATATGCCACACAAGAACAATTCTTCAAACACTTTTGCTTGCATTCCTCAAGATTCATACTCATATTCATCCATGACAGTGTTGTGTCAGGCAATTTTACACCCGTAAACTTCCTGAATCCATCTCCGTTGTTGCAATCCAGAGGTACTTCACGTTCACATCCCCAGACCAGTCCAATTCATTCCAATCACTAGGTGATCTAGGCTTGAACCCTTTCAAACACTGGCAAACTGGTACATCATTTGTATCACATGTACTACCATCACCACAAAGATCATAAGTATCACAACGGTCTCTAGGAATTGGTACATGAAGGACCCATCTCTGGCTTTGATCAACCCATGTAAGGCGTTCAACTTGGCCATCACTACTACCAGTTTGTCTAACCGTCAATCTTGAAATGACAGACTGGTTAACAAGTTGGAAAATGTAATAAAATTCACTGTCACTACTAACCATTTGGAATGTGAAAATTGTGTTTTTCTTCAAATCAGGTGAGCCACTATACCGAATTCCATTCCACGAACCACCTCGATAATACTTGATAGAGCCATATCTCAAAACTGGTTCAGGATCTGCAGTAAGATCAATCCCAAAAGTGAAGTCCCCACGGGAAGGATCATCAAAACTCTTCCATGAAGTCAAATATCTATTGAATCTAGTCTTCAAGTTCCAACCATGCTTCATCCCTGGCAACAATGTATCTGTAGGATAATCAAAGCTCTCCCATAGATGCTCTTCTGAATTCTTATCTCTCAAAACAACATTTCCAGACTCTAGGAACTCTACAATTGGACTTGCTACTGTTTTCGACAAATTTGTAGACCAGATGGTGTGGTTTGTAATATTGAGAATAACGACATTTCCCAGTTTGGATATCATGAAAACTCCTGACGAATCATTTAACGGAGAATCTCTATTAGCTACCCATACTACTGTCTGAATTGGAATTGTCTTGTACCAGATTCCCAAGTATCGGCTTTTCGAATTGGGTGGGCTGAAGAAACCAAGTTCAAAAGTATCAGACTGGGAAGTTAAGTTCTGCCCATCTCTGACAGATTCTGCAGGAGTTAGGATGTAGCATGAAACATACAAGGTTAGATCTGGATAAAGAAAAGTGAGCATGATAAAGTAGAAAACTAGAAAGTAAAGGCTTTTCATCGATTTCAATTCACCTAAAATGTTTCTTCTCTGATTTCATAAGAAATAGCAAGATTAATATGATCCAGTTATTTTGAAGGTGTGTACCGTTTGCATGAGAGACAATGAACAAGACAGAATTTGAAAACTGGCTGACTTGTGTTCTCTGTGGCAAAAGTCAGTCGAAATGGGTCCTATGCATGCAGAAATTATATATTTCAATGCTGACCCTTTCATTTACAGAATTGTCAAGCCTTGATAGCTACATTTATACTTGAAAAAGAAAACAACCATGACATTGATAACATAGTTAACTAGATATTCATATTTTTATGCTTTCTATAATGTATTAGAGTTAGTTTCAATGTTAAAGATTAAGAAAAAAAAATTTGGCTGTTGATTCTTAGCAAATATATAATTAGGTGTGTAAAGAGTTTGATTGCATGAATATGATACCATCAATTGTTAATTGTTTAGTTTTATATATGTTCTACCTAAAGGAGTAGGTGTGCATGGAAACGAACAAATTATCAAATAGCAACATAAATATTTAAACTGCTTCACAAGCAGATTTTCTATCAGGAAAGATGGTTGAAAGGAATGCTTCTCTGCTCTGTCAGCAGAGCGAATTTTCTTTCAAAGTACAGAGCCAATCACTGATTCTCTCCATTCCTAAGAGAGTTTAGAAAGGAAATTTGAATAAATGGTATGGCCAAAATTTCCTTGATCGCAATCCAGTAAAATTCCTTGAACATCAACAAGAATTAAGCTCTCTGAGAATGACATTAGACCAAATACATTGTTTAACTTATGTAGTCCTGTTCTCAAAGCCCTTTACTTTCATGACATTAGACCAAAGAATTAAGCCCTCTGAGAATGACATTAGACCAAATACATCGTTTAACTTATGTCCTGTTCTCAAAGCCCTTTACTTTCATCGACGACTGGTCCATATAAGGAAAAATATAATCCGTCACCTTTGAATGAGAAAACTTAAAATAAACCATTGCCCAGCATGCACCATTATCACCATATCATCCCATCACCTTCTATTAACACCCAAAGCAACGTATGTGATCTCAAATCACATAACTTTCATCGACGACTGGTCCATATAAGGAAAAATATAATCCTGTCACCTTTGAATGAGAAAACTTAAAATAAACCATTGCCCAGCATGCACCATTATCACCATATCATCCCATCACCTTCTATTAACACCCAAAGCAACGTATGTGATCTCAAATCACATAACTTTCATCGACGACTGGTCCATATAAGGAAAAATATAATCCTGTCACCTTTGAATGAGAAAACTTAAAATAAACCATTGCCCAGCATGCACCATTATCACCATATCATCCCATCACCTTCTATTAACACCCAAAGCAACGTATGTGATCTCAAATCACTACTACCAACTCATGGCCGCAGGTGGGATTTGAAGCTATGACGTGGGGGACAAACCCACACAGCCCTAACCACTAGGCCATAACACCATTGGCGATTTGATCAGACTTTTATGAATGAAGTTTGTGCATTATGACGTCTTTCCACAAATTTTGCAAAGATATGTAAATCCACCCAAAAGACGCAAAAGAAATAACCGCTGGTTTGAGCCTTGCCCCTTTCCTATCCTGTAGATGAGCTTCTCATCATCCGCATGAACACCTCGAGGGTGAATTGTTTTCAAGACCACTGATATATATTTCATCTTCTTCCCTCTTACATGATTTTTTACTTCCAAAGGCACCCATGGGTTACAACTAAGATTATAATATGGTGCGATTCATCTATAGCTAACAAAAGTACATGGCATAAGATTGGCAACATCAACAATCCAGTCATTCAGAAGCAAAGCATCATATCAATATTCCTTAACATTTCTTTTGCGATTATCACTGAAATCCTCTCAACTACTTTTTCTTTTAAAACTAATACAAAGGCAAAGGACAAACAAACAAGATATCAAAATCTAACCTGTTAAGTCCACTTAGTATTACCTGAAATGGACATAAAACACATGAATGGGAAAGAAAACTTGTATAAGTATTAGATGAACTCGACAGACACCAAGGAGAAGCTAGCAGGCAAGATCTGGATGTCGATACCGTGCTCATCCAATTTTAGATCGGAGGAGGCTCTCCTTCATAGAAGATCGGAGAACCCTTTTCTTCTTTCATCTTGATCATGATCTGAACATCAGTTCATGGATTAATGGCGGAAAATCTAGATAACATCACTGATCTTCCCATTGACTAGCCTCTCATGGGAGTGAGTGTTTGATTGAGGGAGGCGTACCTACCCTGACGCAGCGGGTTGCTAGGTACGCCCTAACTTGCGTTCTCACGAAGAGAAGAAGATAATTTCTCACACAGAGAAAGATAATTCTTACACAGAGAATGAAATACTTAGGTTTTTGATTGAAAAGTTGATGCTTACAGATCCACATTGATGTGGTATTTATACAAGAAATGTTGCAGAAATATGAAAAAATATACATGACAGTTGGGCAGCGCGTGGGTGGCTCGAAGCAGTTGAGCGGCGCGTGGGTGGCTCGATGTAGTTGAGCGGCGCGTGGGTGACAGTTGGGCGGCGCGTGGGACACGCTGTGAGCTGTGAGCGGCGAGTGGGTTTGGGCGGCGCGTGGGACACGCTGTGAGCTGCATCAGTTCTCCCCCTCTAGAAAACAACTCGTCCTCGAGTTGGAATAAGGCAATGGAGGTGGCCCAGTTGTTGACTTCGCCATGAAGGTTGGTTACCCTTTCAATCATATGGTCAGCAATGACGCTCATTCCTGGAAGCTTCGGTAAAGGAACCAAGTCTAGAGTATGTAACGGGGGCCTAATGTAAACGACTTCAAAAGGAGATTTACCACTTGAACGATTTGGCACGTTGTTGTAGGTATATTCAGCTTGTGGTAACACATTGTCCCATTGCCTTGGATTTTCCTTAATCAAGCATCGCAACATATTGCCCAAGGTATGATTTGTAACTTCTGGCTGCCCATCAGTTTGTGGATGACACGTGCTGCTATACTGTAATGATGTGTCAAGCCTTCTCCACAAGGTACGCCAAAAATGGCTGAGGAATTTGCTATCACGAGCATAAACTATGGTCTTTGGTAACCCATGTAGACGAACGTCTTCTCGAAAGAATAATTGAGCAATATGGCATGGAAGAAAATGGGACATCTTAGAAACACGATCAATCACAACAAAGATAGAATCCGAACCTCTTTGTGTACGTGGCAATCCCAAGATGAAGTCCATTGATAGATCTTCCCAAGGGGCATCAGGAATTGGAAGTGGCGTATAGAGTCCAGTATTTTGAGCTTGTCCTTTGGCAGTCTGGCATGTATAGCATCGTTTGACAAACTTTTCCACGTCACGCCTAAAATACGGCCAGTAGTATCGAGCTTCCACCAGTGAAATGGTCTTATCTCGTCCCATGTGCCCGCTGAGTCCTCCACTGTGTAGCTCTTGAATGATGTGCTCCCTAAGGGACCCTCGGGGAATACATAGACGATTTTCAAAGAATAGAAAACCATCATGTATTTGGTGTTCACCTCGAACAGATGTCAGCAACATGACTCGGCGACTCAATGCATCAACGACCTTGTTCAACTGTCCTGACTTGTGCCTGAGTGAAAAAGTGAACCTTTGGATGTAGCCAATCCAACGTGCATGCATCCGATTGGCTTTGGAAGAGTTGTTGAGATACTTAAGAGCCTGATGGTCTGTGTCGAGGATGAATTCCTTCTGCACTAGGTATGACTCCCATTGCTGCAATGTGCGAACGACCGCATACAACTCTTGATTATATGTCGACCATTTCTTTCTTGGGTCGCTGAGTTTTTCACTAAAAAAAACGATTGGTTTCATCTCCTGTGATAGAACAGCTCCAATGCCTACTCCTGAAACATCACAATCGACTTTGAACATTTTCTCAAAGTTGGGAAGTGCAAGAACTGGTGCATTTGTCAATTTTTCCTTTAAAACTGCAAAGCTTTGTTCTGCTTGATCCGTCCAAGCGAATTGTTTCTGCTTTAAACAATCCGTGATAGGTGCAGTGATAGTACTGAAACTCTTCACGAACCTCCGGTAAAATGTCGCTAATCCATGGGAACTTCGAGCTTCTGTAATGGTTCTCGGTGTTGGCCATTTCTGGATAGCTGTCACATTTTCTTGATCAACCTTGATTCCATCAGGTGGAAGTCCAGCAGGTAGTTCGTCGGGAACGATATCACTGAACTCCGCTAGTAGAGGCTGAACTGGTTCTGGCATGCTTTGCGAAGTATCTTTCGGTACTTTTGGGGTATACATTAGTCGCCTTATTACTAAGGATACACCCTCATCTTCATAAGTGATTCCTTTTGGTTCCGCTTCCTCCTCGGCCTCGTCCTCTGGATAATCTTTGTCTCCTTCAACGCCATCATCATGTGTGGCTAGATTGACTGATTTGTTATGGGGACATTGATTAGAATAATGCCATGTTTGCCCGCAACGGTAACATTTGTGGCCACTTGGAACGGCATAAGGGTTGTTGGAATTGGGCTTATTTGCTTCCTCCCTTTGCGGTGGTGCCATAGGCTGTTTTTGAGGCTGGTTAGGCTTAGGTGCCTCATCTGGTGGTCTCGCCATTGCCTTCCCTTCGTTTAGGTCAGGTCTTTGAGGTGCTGAAGATTGGGATGACACTGGATTCACAACTTGATTGCGTACCCTTTTACCAAGCTGTGTTTTAATCTTCAAGGCAAGTTGAATGGCACTGGAAAGTGTGCTGTGTGACTGTTTGAAGACCTCGTCTTGTATGTTGGCACGAAGTCCATCGACAAATTTGGAGATTTTCTGGCTTTCAGATTCTCGAATGTCCACACGAGCAGCAAGCTTGTGAAATTCTGTAACATACTCAGACACAGTCCGGTATGCTTGCCGACAATGTTGATAGCGACTAAAAAGTGTTTGCTCGTAATCTGGAGGTAGAAAGTGCTCCTTCATCAATTGCTTCATACGCCTCCAAGTTTGGACTTTGTTCTTCCCTTGTCGAATGCGTGTGGTTTGTAATTGGTCCCACCAAGTTAACGCGCCTCCTTTAAGTCGATAGGCTACCAACTTGACCTTCATGTATTCTTCAGTCTCCCAATAGTCAAAGAATTTCTCCACTTCAGCTAGCCAATCAAGAAATTCTTCAATTACGAACAGGCCATCGAAGTATGGAATTTCGATCTTCATACGATAGTTGTCCTGTCATCTTCCTGGGTCGAGCCTGGGAGTGGTTGGCACTTCGTCATCATGTTCTGGATCAAACTCATTTCTGAGCCTGAAATTATCACGGTGATTTACTCTCCAATGATTGGGCTCATCTCGTCTCTGCGGTCGGAGATTGTTGTTTCTTCCGCCAATGAGTTGAGTCAAATTCTCGATCATTGCCTCTAGATTTGGTAACCTTCTTTCAACTGCTTCCACGAACTCCTTTGTTGCAAATTTCTCTACTTGTTGACTCTGCTGGCTGGACTCCATGTTAGATTGTTTTTTTTTTTTTTTAATTTTACAAATACAAATGCAAAATACAATTAAAATACAAAATACAAACAAAAATACAAAATACAAAATATAAAATACAAAGTACAAACACAAACTACAAAGTACTATTTTTTTTTTTATGTCCTCGCACTAACGTTTGCTAAAGAGAAAAAAAATAGCAATACACACTTTCTGCTTCTTTTTTTTTTCACTCAACGACTGCCACTTTTTTTTTTTTTTTTTTCTCTCTCTCAGCCGTCCTTCCCAACTCCTTTTTCACTTCTTCACGCGCTCACGCGCCCCAAACCCCTTTTCTCCTCTTCTTCCTCTTTTTTCTCCTTCCAGGAGATTCTTCTTCTCCTTCACTCTCTGTCACTCAATCCTCTCCCCTCTTTCTTCTCCTCTACAAACTCTTCTCCTCCACTTCAAATCTTCTCCTCTACTGTCTCTTCTCTCTCTGTTTTTTTTTTTTTTTTTTTTTTGGAATCTGAATGGCCCTAGACGGTGGCGATGAGCCTGTGGTGGTGGCGAGGGAGCCCTTGGCGGTGGCGAGGGAGCCTTTGGTGGTGTCGAAGGTGGCGAGGGAGCCTGTGGTGGTGGCGTTGGGAGCCTTTGGTGGTGCCGAAGGTAGCGAGGGAGCCTGTGGTGGTGGCGTTGGGAGCCTTTGGTGGTGCCGAAGGTAGCGAGGGGCCTGTGGTGGTGGTGATGGTGCCTTTGATGGTGGCGAATTTGCTTGGGTGGCAGATCTGGAGGTGGTTTTTTTTTTGTGACGGGATTTTGGTAATGGAAATTTACTGGTTGGTGGTAATGAGAATGGGTGATGGGTACGGTGATACTGGATGGCGGTGGCGGCGGATTTTGGGTCGTCGGTGGTTGTGTTGAAGGTGGTTGGGATAGCTTCGCCTGGATCAGAGGAAGGCTCTGATACCAATTGACGCAGCGGGTTGCTAGGTACGCCCTAACTTGCGTTCTCACGAAGAGAAGAAGATAATTTCTCACACAGAGAAAGATAATTTCTCACACAGAGAATGAAATACTTAGGTTTTTGATTGAAAAGTTGATGCTTACAGATCCACATTGATGTGGTATTTATACAAGAAATGTTGCAGAAATATGAAAAAAAATATACATGACAGTTGTGCAGCGCGTGGGTGGCTCGATGCAGTTGAGCGGCGCGTGGGTGGCTCGATGTAGTTGAGCGGCGCGTGGGTGACAGTTGGGCGGCGCGTGGGACACGCTGTGAGCTGTGAGCGGCGAGTGGGTTTGGGCGGCGCGTGGGACATGCTGTGAGCTGCATCATACCCAAACGGGAAACATGTAAAGAGAGAGGACCCTGTCAATAGCTTTAAGTGCAGTTATGAACACGGTGATTCCGACCAAAGAAATGCAGCAGAACGTAAATCTAGATCGATGAGATGGGCTTCACTGTTTGATAATCGAAACAGTGGCAGGTCCACCAAGCTTCAATATGTTCCACTGTCTATGGAAGAAGGAAAGTGACTAGTCCAGATTAGGGGTGGGCATTTCATCCTGCGATCCCGTTTTCATCTCGGTTTTGTCCCATCATGTCCCGATTTTTTCGGGTCTTAATGGGATTAAATAATTTCATCATGATCCCGTGCCGTCCTGATATAGAATGGGATGAGATTGGATGAAGATTTTCAATCTCGCCAATCCCGTTCCGTCCCGAATTAATTTATTAATATTAATTATTAATATTTTATTTAATTATTTCATGGTGTATGTTGTTACAGATTATTATGGTGTATGTTGTTACTTCTGTTCATGGTGTGCACACTGGGGGCCATTATTCACCATGTCCATGTTGCGGCAAGTGCCATGTGTCACGGGCTTTCTTTTCACAAGGTAATTCCCGTGCGGCACTAGCAAACTTTTTCCCAAGTTATCAAAGAAAGCTAGTCAGCCTTGCCCACAAAAGACTTACTTAGACTTTGAAAAATTAAGCAAGCTAAGAACACAAGAGAAGCTAAAGAGAACTAGAACTTGTATTGCTTGAATTCTCTGAGGTGATTACAACAAATGAGGCCTTAGCCTATTTATACAACTCCACCTCCTTAATGGGCGGTGGTGATCGTTTTAATCTAACGGTCTATATTGAGTTTCTATACACTTCCTAAGAAATATCTAAGGACTAGAATCTTATGGAATTTTATGGGAGGTTCTAGAGAACTCTCTCTAGAACAATGTGGAAAACTCTACATTATGTACACTTGCCAACCTCACTTGGCTAGGCAAGAAAATAGTTGTGACATTCTCCCCCACCTAATCAGGCGACGTCCTCGTTGCCTTCAAATCCTCGTACGCTTTGATTTGTTCCTTGAATTGCCACAAATGTTTGATTGGCTCCCAGCTAGCTTCACTTTCTGGCAATCCCTTCCACTTGACGAGTAACTCATGTGTGGGAGGTTGGTTGGAATGACGCACTACACGATCCGACAAGATAATGTCTGGCTCCTTGTCATGTTGGATCCTCATGCCCATTGGTGCTCTTTGAGAAACTCCTCGATTTGGATCATCCCGATCTTCCTTATATGGTTTCAGTAGGCTCACATGGAAGACTGGGTGAAACTTGATCCTCGGCGGCAACTCGACCTTGTAGGCTTGCTTTCCCACTTTCTTGACTATGGGGAAAGGACCCTCATATCTTCTAATAAGGCCACGATGCAGCCCAGAAAGTCTGGCATGAGCGTGAATCTTGACAAGCACAAGGTCTCCAACCTGAACTCTCGAGGCCATCTCTTCTTGTCGGCCCACTTTTTCATCCTCTTGGAGGCATTTTCCAAGTAAGCTCGAGCCTCATCAGCTTGATCATTCCATCCTTTGGCAAACTTATAGGCTGATGGACTCACTCCTGTGTAGCCAGTGGCAATAGAACTCGGGTCATAGGTTGTTGTCCATGACAATCTCGAATGGGCTACGACCCGTCGCCTTCACTCTTCTGCAAGTTGAAAGAGAATTGGGCAACATCTAGCAAACTTAGCCCAATCTCGTT
>QNQO01003875.1:0-38885 GCA_003290165.1 Berberis thunbergii | reverse complement strand
GGACCTCCTATTAACCCTATACCACTACACCAAAACAATGTTTCTGTAACTGAAAATATTATATCACCTATCAAATGATACTATTCATGGTGATCCTTAATTTAGAATCATGACGAAAGTGATACTACTTAAAAATAGTATCATCTGGCAGGTGATACTAATTTTTGCTAAATTGATTTAACTTTACAAATTTGCATCTCAACAAAGGTGACACTAATTGAAAATGAGAATCACATGATGCATGATACCGATTTTTGTTAGATGAAGCAATATATAAATTAGCATCACACAAGAAATTATACTATTGAAATACTGTAACTAGTACAATGATTCATGTGCAAACATTCTGAAAACCAAAATCCCTGCAAAATTTGTGGATCACTATGTGGTTTCTCAATTGAGCAAACTGGATCTAGAAATTATACACCAAGAAAAAAAACTGACTAAAAATGGGATATCATAGCAATCTCAAAAACCATTTCAATCTCCAAGTAGACAACTAAGTACAAATTATACATGACTGAATTTGGTTTGCAAGCCTTGAATAAGTTGAGGACATTTTAGAATTGTTGAAAATATGACATTCATTACAATAACAAGACCTAGATCAACAAAATTACAGGAAAGTTTCTTTCATCGTATCTGCTCATATGAAAATAGTAGTACAGTCAGGTCTGGTCACCAACATCCAGAACAAAAGTACAATCCAAGCTGCTCACGTAGAGAGTGTTAGTGAACTGCTCTAACAGACTCATACACTGAACATTCTCTGTTGCATACTCTAGACTCCTAGGTCCATTAGGAGTGGCAGCACTAGTTTGAGGTGCCTTGCACTGCTCTGGAGACAATCAGTCAGGGAACTCCACAGTGAAGTGGATGTAGAGCTTTCTTCTCATGAATGGTCTCTGAATACATTGGCATACCCTCATCATTGATTGTATTGAATTGATCTGTTACGTGAATTCCATTAAGATTAAAGCTTATTAATACTTCAAATCACAATTTTCTCAAAGAACAATTAACATTCATGAGACACTATTTCTTCTGTAACAGTGTTAGGCTGCAATGATAGAGAAGCAGTTAAAACAACAAATTCCAACTGACATTAGAAACTTACAAGCCTAAGAGGACGTATCATATACTTACAGCTTCATCAGCTTCACCAGGGAAAGTTATTTCTGCTCATTCTGCATACCCTTTTCCACGTGTACTTCAAAAACAAAATTGAAGCATTAGCAACTAAAAACAATGTAACAAAACATATAAAATGAATTGTAATTCATCTACTCACCCGTTGCACTTGGACCAAAGCACATTGTGAGGAAGCGAGAGCTTCTTGGAAGTTCCACTATAAAGATCCTCCAGATAAACCTTGAGAGGATGGATCACATCCTCCCCCCTCCTTTGTCTGCGGGCCTCTGCTGCTACCACCACCTATACAACCTTAATTATCAGATCATATTGCAAATTCAATACAAGCTACTAACTACAACCAGCAAACAAACAGGCATAATGTATAGGATCATAATGCATCCATCACATTGGTGCACATTTTCAATTCAGTTTCTGAATAATGTATTTGTACAAACCTTTTATTATGGAAAGATATCATTCATGCTAAATCAGAATATCAAATCGTCAACATAGGATTTCCTAGTTCTATCTTTCCTGGGACACAATTTTCTCACTTGATTTTATCTTTTTTGCATATCTCAGGTTTCGGAAGTAATGATTTATGTCAGGCCTAGAAATAGACCTCTTCCAGAGAATCATGGGTTTTAAACAGTTGAATCATTTATTGAAATTGAGATCCCAAGATGATCTGAGCAATAGTGTTGCATATTCTGATCATTAAATATATTTGTAACAGAGAAAAACGTGTAATGACAATGATGAAACTATCAAAGTTGTTTCTACCACAACAAGCGAATATATCTCAATTGAGGCTATTTCTACCAGTACAAGCAAACATATCTCAATCGAGGGCTGTGCCTGTTTCTACCATGCCAAGATGACAAATCTCAATCAAGGAGCGGATCTAGTATGACAAAGAAAACCCATTGGGACACTCGCATCAATTGCTACCATCCATAAGAGTGTGTTATCATTAGTTATCTCAACTGGGCTCAAGTGCTGAGAATGATGATTTTTCTAATTACCATGGATAGGATGCGAGATTTTATTTATCCCCTTTCAATTTATCACTTGTTGAGAAAGGTATGAAACAAGTCCGCGGTAGTTCAAATGGAACTATGGAAGACATGTCCTCACATTCATTCAAACTTTCTTCCAAGTTGGATTGACCTTTTATTGCTGAATGTCTGTTCTAGCAAAGGATGCAGCTGAACGCCAATTCATCTTGGCTACTTGGACTTGCAGCTTTATTTCACTATAGACTGAATTATGGCCGGGTTTTGGTTCATCAAAAAAAGGCAATAGGGTAGTGGGTTATTCAGTCGTGGCATTGTGATAAATGTTTCACTCGAGAATCAAAGTGAAGTTCACGAAGACAATGGGCTATATCAAATATCATGTATAACGAAACTATTTGGTGCAACAACATATCATAAAGTGGTCGATAGGGGAGAACCTGTTACTCAAAAACTAATCACCTCCATGTTTACTGTTACAATACTCTACAAGGCGTTCTTGTTTCAACCTGAAAGGGAGAAGGGGCTGAAAGATTCAAAATCTAGCAGCAACCCCGAAGTACGGCTATAACTTGTTGAAAGAGAGAACACATGCCTGTTAGTTAAGTCATTCCTTCCTTAAGGGCATCCCTCACCATACTGGAAGATGTCCAAATGGATCATTGTCCACCACCTCCTCCACCCATTCCTTCCTTAAGGCATCCTCACCATACTGGTCATAAATGTCACGCTTATCTGGGTCACTTAGGACCTCATATGCTTGAGCCAACTCCTTGAACTACAACCAGCAAACAAACTAATTAAATACACCCCCAAAACCTACAAGTAATCATAATTAACAGTCAAACACAACAGTGAAAACAATGTTACTACTAGAATCATATTCTTATGGTCTGAAATTCATTGACAACTACTACCCAAGGATCTTACAGTGACAACTTAATAGATCAACTAATACAAGTTGGAGTGTTTATTATCTATTGATAGTTAGTCATAATATATAATGCTTGTCCATTGTGATCTTGTCATTTTATTAACTGCTGTAAATATTACTACGACAAGTGTAGTTCGTTTTCTGTATTTTTTTGCTTGTAAGTTCCCACAAATCATAAAATCTGGGGAAGATAAACTTAGACCACAAAACTATTGCATTTGCATTCGCGGAATTCACTGTCTTGCTAAGTTGGGAAAAAATAATTAACCAAATTTTAATAATTTACTAAATTAGAGTCTTAATTCCTTGAACTCAACCATGACTTGAAGTTTAATGTTGAACAAAACGAATTGACAAGTTTGCATACTTGAGATTGATCATAAATGTTGATTGTTAGTTACAAAATCCGTGTTCAATGCCCTTCATTTCCATCATAACTCCAAATCATGCACATTGAAGTTGCAAACTTAACACAAGCAATTAATTAATCAAACAAAATCTATGCAAAGAAACAGATCAGTTCAATCAAACATTCACTAAGCCACATTAGCTCACCTCTTTCCAAATTAGCTTTTCCTCTCCTAAATAAGAGTTCAACTAATAAACAACATCATGTCCATGTTTTCTCCCATTTTAAACAACCAATCTGCAAATGCAACAAATCAGAGATCAACACAAAGAACAAAACACCGGACATCAGATCATAATCATCTTAATGCCGCAATCATCTAAGATCTCAACAAAATAAAAAACAAAAACCTCTCCAAAATTGCAGAAACCCAAACAAAACAGAAATAATCTCCGCCGATTCACCATTTTCACAACAAACTAATCAAAAGATCGATAAACTCAACATCGTAAGCAAACTCCAGATCAAAACCACGAATCACAACAATTTCGATTGGTTTACCTTTGGAAACTCAAAAGAACAATTGGAGAAGATGAAGTGCGATTATCTGAGAACGATTCGAGAGCTGGAGAGATTAGAAATCGATTATTTCTCAGATCTCTGAGATAGCTAAAGATCAGAGAAACATCGATTGTACAAATGTGAAGATCACCTTGTAAACCCTAGAAAGCCATCGAATTGATTCTAGTCGTTCGAGTATCCATCTCCCAAACAGTTTCTGCCGTGTTGAGTTTTTTTTCTTTGAGTTTTTGGAAACAATTTTGGAGTCCCAAATCTCCCTGACAGTTTTACCGAATTTTTTAATTTTCCAATCAGTAACATATGCTTACACATGATATACACGTGACAATTTTATAATGTTGCAATTGTATATAGAATTAGAAAAGTATATGATTCAATATAATATAATGTATATCACTACGAAATGATGCTAGTTGTGGTTACAGATTATCATTAATGGTGTAGTGTATTGGACAATAAACCGCTTAAAAGAATCAAAGTCCAGTTGATGGCCTTTTGGCAGGCTTTGGTGGACTAGATTGGTTTCCTTTCTCTACATCCATGGTGAGATAGTGAGTGTGAACAAGAAAAAAAAGAAAAAAAGCTTAATGACCAAGATTTGTGAGAAGGTTAACTATGTCCATATGATCACGGAGTTTCTTGCATAAAGCTAGCTTAAATTAGTAAAGTTCACAGCTAGATCAGAACTTGCAACATTCCCAAGAGTAGTAATGGATTAGGGTCAGGAGACTTATAAGCCTAGGATAACTAGAGATAAACCAAGTAGTAGCGAAGGGGCATTTCACCAAGCACATAATCCACTATCATTCGGCTGATCCCAAAATCCTTTGGAAGGGGCAATCTCGCAGTCTAAAGCAAACATTGGAATTCTTTGGAAATTGCCATTTATGAAACTCGAATGAAGATAGTAATCAAGATCTATTTCAAGTATATGAAGACAATTTAGATGTCGTAGGGAAACCAGGCGAGGGAAATCCTGAGTGTGGAGGGGTGGAAACCGTTCACCCCTTGGGATGTGTGGCGTTGACTTTTGTGCACGCAATCCTCGGAAAGAGTGAACGAGTCCACCACTCCTTCCACCTCATTCCCTCGCTCGTTGTCCTGGCGACAGCTAGCAAAGCTGGGCGGCAAGGTAGTATGTATGGATGAGGGGATTGTCTAACTGGCGGAGGAAACCAATACGAAGAGAAACGGCATGATGATGGGAGGGGGTGGAACCCTCCATTTCCCCTCGAGAATATGTGCAGTCACGCATCTCGAGGAAATGGAGGGTTCCCCCCTCTCTCTCGAGACGATTCCTAGCTGATTTCCTCGCCAATTAGAATTCCCCTTATATGAGTAAGCATTTAAAAGATTCTATCATTTTTAGAATAGTGGTCACATGAGTGCCTTATCTGAAATGCTGGTGGTGTTGTTTGCTTGGGACTACAATGTGATGTTAGATTTTTATTCTACACATACAATTATATGTTTCATATTGATTCAATGAGAAAAAAAACAATTAATAATAAAGCGAAAGCGTACTTTGATTCATTGCACTTCAAAGAAGGGATGAGTCTTGGCCTTCCAGTTGATAGTGTATGTTTTTGTATATCTCTCTGTATAAGGAATTTCAGAAAAATCAAAACATTCGCTCAACTGGGGACCATAATTTTGTATTTATAAACTGATTGATTTATCAGTTATTCTTATCAATTTCTAATTTGGTCTCTCGTCAAATTAGAAATTACTTAAGTGTATCTACACAATAAGCCCATGATATTTTAATACCCTAGCCAAATTAGCCATATTAGATCACAATTCATTGGGCTATACTTTAAGATAATAATACATATTAAATACATATGTGTGCCTACGCATGTTGGATTTTTTCAACAATCTCTCATTTGGGCCACATATGTTACCTTAAATGTGTATAACCTAATGAGCTCAAAATATGCTATCACATATGAAGGTATTTCCAAACAATCTCGTCCATTGACTATACAGATATAGGATTAAAGGAACTTTCGCCACATTTAGCGCAATTAAATCCATCAATAATCACATATACCCATACAATCAAATGACATAGATCATCATGGATGCGTAGCATGAAATTACATGTAACATGATCTAAACATGCATATTTTCAACTAGTCATACTTTAAACTTTATTGAGAACAAACTATAACACAATAAACAAGAGTGAGAATAAATTGAATACTTTATTTTTGCAGAAAATACTCAAATACGCAAAATGTGTACAAAAACCAATATAGAGCAATCAAATATACAAACTCCTGCTAAACCAAAATATCCTCAAATGATATAACACACATATGAGCAGTGTGCTCATGAAAGATCTTGGGTGATAATCCTTTAGTAAGAGGATCCGCAATCATGGAGTTTGTCCCAACATGCAATATGGAATTTTTCCAACACGTGAAGCAGATGCTTAGAGGATTAAATGAGTCCTAAAGTCTCAATTGTGGAAGGAATATTACATTCCATTTACGATTCTAACCACACGATGCAAGAATATTAAAGGGATTACTCCGTACAATTCACGAATTTCATGATTTATATGAGATTCAAAACTTGCCCAAAAATTTCACATTTCTTTTTTTTTTTTTTTTTTTTTTTTAATAATTTTATTTTATTTATCAAAAATTGACTTACATTCTATACGGGGGTGCATTACGACTTTACCCGTATTAAAAAACCAAGCAGAAAGCGATAAACAAGTTATTGTCTGAATTTAGGATTTGTCTTCTTGCTTCGAGAGGACCTTCGAGGAACATCTGCCGTGGGAGTCTGTATTGTGGTAACTTCACGGTCTTTTTCACTAGAGTTTTGCCCCACCTTTGCTGCTGCCTCTTTAATTGAAGTTTGCAATTCAGCGACCACTGTCTCCATGCCTATTCGTGCAATTTCTGACTGCATTTCCTTAACGTTTTGGGGTGTTAGGCAAGCCATGAGCGTTGTGGGATCTTCCCCTAGACCTCCAAAACCAGCGATCGCACGAAGCACCTCCATTACTTGCATTGGGTTTTCCTCTGAGTTAGATATGGGGGTAGACAAACCTGTCTCTGCTGCTACTTCAGCGTCTAAATCCGCCGCCTGAATCGCTGTTCCAATCCCATTGGGTGAGTAACCTACATCCCTACAAGCATCCCTACAATCCTCCAACATCCCAAAAATTTCACATTTCACTATTATGTCACAATGACGCCATTATGCAAATTACAGTATCCATGATTGATTTTGATTAGTATATGCAAAGATTATATGATCTTCTATATATAGAAGATCAGGAAGATATTGATGATATGGTAATAACAGGAAATGACTCATAAGAAAGGACTGCATCACAACGCCATTAGGAAAGTTAGTTTAAAATGAAAGACCTTGGTGCCTTGAAATATTTTTAGGTATTGAAGTGGCTAGCTCAAAACAAGGAATATTTCTCTCACGACAAAAATATATCCTTGACATTTTGACTGAAATTGGAATGTGAGCTAGCAAACTAGGAGATGCCCCAATGAACTCTCAGCTTGGGGGATATCTGTATCAGGTACCCACCAATAAAGAAAGATATTAACACCTTGTAGGAAAGTTAATCTATCTCATGCACGCTCGAATATCGCTTACGTGATACGTGTGGTGAGACAATTCATGCATGCACCAAGTGAAGCCCATATGGATTTTATATGAAGTAAATTACGTGTTAGAATGATCTATATAGAGGAAATGATTATTTGATATATATTTTCTTTATAACTTAAATTTGTTGTTACAATTCATTTTCAATAAGAAATTATAGACAGATATAATACATTGCTACACGTTCACAAAGTGACCCCATACCTCAAAATCCTTGTTGACGCTCATGCCAAGATGCTTACGATGGTGGCAAAGAGGAAAATATTGATCTGAAATTGCAAAATCATACCATAATTCAAAGGTTTATTTGATTTCTTGTATGAAAGTTCAATACAAGTCCATACTGAGTCAAGCAAAGCAACACTCCCCAATGTCAAGAAGAACCCGGCCAAATAATGTGCATGGGAGACACCATGTGTTCTATCACTACCACTTCCAGCACCCAAAAGTATTGATCCAAGAGTCATCAAAACTACGGAATTTATAGTGAATGGAGTGAATTTGTGTTTCACAATTAGCCAGGCGAAGACAGAGAGGAATGCAAACTGAGTACTATAGAAAAGAGATGAAGTTGAAGTCGGAATGTAAGACATCCCCAAGAAGTACATGAAATTTACTATACCGATCAGATCAAGATCCTAATTACCCCGCTAACAAGGAAGAGTTTGGGATCCATGAGGAAGTTTGAAAATGTGACTCCACGAGCTTTGGAGTGTATGAAGAGAACGGAGAAACCAACTGATTTCATTCTTGTAGTGAGACATTGACATTGGCCCTTATGAAGATAGTAGAGTCGAATTAAGAGAAAACCTCTTATTAAGCCTATAATGAACTTACTAATAGTTTTGTATATATTTCTGAAGATCGTATACATAACATTAAATCGTATCTTATGCAAATTTGTAGATTTTCATCTAGCTTAAAATGCATAATATATATTGTTAACTTCGAAATTACTAATAAATTTTTTATGTTTTTTCTGCACAAAACAAAATATTTCACGTAATATTTTCTTAAAATCAGTGTATCGAAATTGTCTCAAAAGCGAAATCACAATCTTTGCAAATTATGTATCACTAGCATGTTGTGCATGTTGAGGCATGTTTTTGATGATTGAGATTCATAGGTAGAGATATAAAAATTATTTATATTTGTATTTATATTTTGTTATTATTTTTAATTAGTCTAACTACTATACTATATGTGGATAGGCCATGGATTTTTATTATTATTATTTTTGTATCTTTCTAAATAATAGGCCAGAGAGAGGGTTTGGACAATTCACAAATTTCTAATAAACTAGCAATCGTAGTTGGTTTACTAGAAAATTGGTGTGTTATTGGTCAATCATTGACGTCCAAGAATGGGGCATATTGAGGTCAAACATTGACATATTGACCGTATACACAAATGATAATCAGTAAAATCAGTGTTATAAAAAACGCTAGGCGATGGACGGGCGCGAGTAGGTGTTTAATGCCTAGGGGTCTAGGCAGTTTTAGGTTTTGGACTATAACTTTAATAATTTACAAAAGTTAACTATAATACCTTATCAATTACATCCAATTTAATGTCAAGCTACATATACAAAATTTATTAAAACTCAAATGACTAAAATTGGTCATGATGAGTACTTTATACAAAGTTGAATTTGTGGACAAATATCCAAATCTACTTTTTATTTTTCTTCGAATAGCATGAACGACCTCAGTCATAATTGATAAAATCTACATTACTAAAATTGGTATCGGTAGATCTTTTGAAAATTCCATTAAGTAATTTTCATTTGCTACATTCAGACATATATTGAATAAAAAATAATTAAATTGTTTATTTCTAAAAAGGGAAAAGAAAAATAAAATAAGAACACAATCAGCCTTATTTAAAAAAAAAAAAAAAACTCGTCCAGACCACTTAGACCCCGCCTAGACCGCCCAAGCAT
Source organism: Berberis thunbergii (assembly GCA_003290165.1). Taxonomy (NCBI): domain Eukaryota; kingdom Viridiplantae; phylum Streptophyta; class Magnoliopsida; order Ranunculales; family Berberidaceae; genus Berberis; species Berberis thunbergii. The sequence continues at coordinate 29,283 of QNQO01003875.1, read as the reverse complement.
TAATCTTGGCGCTTCTCTAACGCCTAGGCCACCTAAGCAGCCGCCTAGACCGTTTTTTTAGAACATTGGTAAAAATAAGCATTTGTCCCAATACTTTTGAAGAATCGGGAAGCTTATTATTAAAATTTCCATTTATTATATATATACTGTGACATATCAAGGATATTTATCAAATTTAAATTTTACGTAGCAAAACTATTTTACACATATAAACGATGACTTCAATGCTTACAACATGCAAAACTTGTTCAAATTGACTTTGGTACTTCTACGCTACCCAACCACGCACACCTCATCCATACATCATTTACAATCGGTAACTTTGACGATAACTACAATGCTTACAACATGCAAAAGTCTGACTTTCACCAATTCACATGGCAGCTAGCTGTCTGCATGTGCATCGAACGTCCTTGATATTTCTGTCTTTCTTGTAAAAAAATTCCAATTCCTACTTAATACAAAAAACCGTAACATCTCCTATTAAAAATAGATTAGTAAAAAACCTAAAAACAGTTTTTAATGTGCACATTGTGTACCCTTATGTCCTTGGCAGGTTGTAGGCAGAGAAGCAAGAAACTTTGATCTTGGACATGGCGCGTATTATGCAATACTTTTCCTTGCTGCTGTGGCATGGCTATGTTCCCTCATAGGAGCAATGGGAATTATTTTCTTCACCAGTTTGCTGTTCAATAGCACATCTTAGCTGCTGTTCTTCTCCCGCTCACAGAGGTTGCTGCAGTGTTTTGCATACAAGGAACATTTTAACGGAGAAAAGGGGATGTCAATGACACTTTGTCTTTGGGGTTTTATTTCTTACCTCTAAGGAGAGCACAAGAAAAACAAAGTGCAACATACATCAATCCTAGAAGTAGTATTGGTTCCTCGCATACTTGATGTGTATATGTTTGTTTGTAAACAATTGTTGGGACAAATATTAATAAAACAATACCAAGGAAATAATCTAAAACAATAATAAACGAGACACCAAGATTTACGTGTAAAATGCTTTTTCATGGGACAAATCCGAGAAAATTCACTAATCAAATAAGAAGAAGTACAATAACTTCTCAAGCTTTTTGCTCAAAGCTTGAGTAATAGAAGGAGTAAATAACACGGGTTACCTCACAGTAAATTAGCCCAAAATTCCTTCAACTTCCTCTACCAAATCAATCGACAAAACTAAGTCGATATCGCAACCACGCGTCACACATTTGTCGCACAAAATCGCGCCCAAAGAATCAGACACAAAGTCACCGTCCACGTGCACACAGCCGCACCAAACACCAAAGAGAATACTATGTTTTTTTTAGAAAGGCTAGCGAATACTATGTTATCTGTTGTTATTCACACAATAGCTTCTCTGAAAACTTTATATCATAAAACTCTGTATTATGCACCTATTTATACTTGTTTGCAGTCACCCAAATAGAACCTTGTTTCTATTTAATTAACCAACTGCCAAATAGAACTTTGTTTCTATTTAATTAACACCTCTCAAATAGAACTTTGTTTCTATTTATTTCTGTTTTTGTTTCTTATTGAAAACATTTTTTCCTTATTCAACCAAACTCGAAATTATGTTTGATTACTTACCAAAGTTGGATCCACCATAATGGGTTGGACGTCAACAAATCTTTCCCTCCAGACCATTAGGGAAGAATCACCTTCTAATCATATTAGGTCATTCCAATAGAACTCATGTTTTTCTTTTGGAACTACTTTTGTCATCTTCACCACGGGTGAAAATATCTCATCAAAATCAATTCCCTTTATTTACGCAAAGACTTTTACCACTAACCGAGCTTTGTGCTTTACATTCTTTTCATCACCATCCTTTTTCATTTTGTACACCCATTTGTTCCTCAAAGATTTTCTACCTTTTGGAATCTCAACTAAATCATAAGTACCATTCTTATGCAAGGAACTCATCTCTTCTTGCATAGCTTTCATCCAACTATCTTTATCTTTATGATCTAGTACTTTTTGAAAATTTCTGGTTCACCTTCTTCTATAAGGAAAACATACTCATCATTGGGGTACCTCTTTGAAGGTTGACGCTCTCTGGTAGACCTTCTTAATTGAGGCTCTACTATTTCTTGTTGAAGTGGTTGCTCTTCATGCGCAGTCTCATCTGTTTTTACATGATCATCATTAACAACTTCATTTTCTGACATATGGTCACCAACTATATCATCTGGCATCTCCCCCCCATTTTCAACATGCGACAAAGGAAGAGGAAATGGTGTAAGATCTGCTACCTCATTATTTATCTGCTTGGGCTTTTCAATTTTCTCAAAATCTGCAATGGTATGATCTTCATAAAATACCATATCTCTACTTCTAATAATTTTCTTATTCTCAAGATCCCATAATCTGTAGCCAAACTGCTCATCTCCATAATCAATGAAAATACATTCTCATCAAGCTTTAATCTCTTCTCCTTCGGTACATGAACAAATGTTTTTCAGTCAAATACTTTCAGAGAAGAATATGAACTATCTTTCACTCTCCACACTCTTTATGGAATGTCACCATCTAAAGGAAATGAAGGAGACCTATTGATGATATAACAAGCTGTACTAGCAGCTTCAGATCAGAACTCTTTCGGCAATTTAGCCATGCGAAACATGCATCTCACATTTTCTACAATAGTTCGGTTCATTCTTTCTGCTACCTCATTATGTTGTGGAGTGTCAGGAACTGTCTTTTCATGCCGTATACCAAGCTTACTACAATAAGCTTTAAATTTTTTTGATGTGTACTCGCCACCATTATCACTGCGGAGACACTTCAAAACTCTACCTGTTTCTTTTTCAACCTTGGCATGAAATTGCTAGAATAGCTGAAAAAGCTGGTCTTTAGATCTGAGAAAATATATCCACACCTTTCTAATGCATCATCAATAAATGTCAAGAAATTTCTACTACCATCAAGAGATTCTACTTCAATGGGACCACAAACATTAATATAAACCAAATATAACAAGCCATATTTCTTTTTAATGATCTACGAAATACAACTCTATGATGTTTACTAATAAACAATAATCACTGGAGTTAAGAGGAGTACCTTTCAAGGAGGGAATTATTTTTTTCTTTTCTAAGAGTTGCATACATTTCTCACTCATGTGTGCAAGTCGCCTATATCACAAGTTTGTAGAAGAACCATCTTCAGCTGCCTTCAAACTAGTCTTACACATTTTCACCTGAGTCTTGTATAGTGTGCAACACGCCTTACCCTTTGCCACAACAAGTGAACCTTTGGTAAGCTTCCATGCACCATTACCAAAATAATTAATATACCCTTGTTTATCCAAAACAAGTATGAAAATCAAGTTCAGAGGAAGATCAGGAACATGACATACATCTTTCAAAGTCAAAGTGCACCCCGTATTAGTCTGGACACACACATCACCTATTCCCACTATTTAAGAGTTGCTAGTGTTTCTCATTTTCACACTGCCAAAATATTTTGCTCTATAAGTAGTGAAATAGTCTTTCCTTTGGGTTGCATGATAAGATGCACTAGTGTCAATAATCAATTCTCTTCCTTCATTTGCAACATGCAAACATTCACCTTCGTCATACAAAAGAGCCACGGGCTCATCAGTAACAGCAGCTGTAGCTTCTTTACTATCATTATTCTTCACTTTTCCCTCTTTCAAATCTCTTTTGTAACTATAACATTATTTTCTGAAAATGGCCTGGTTTACCACAATAATGACACTTAAAACTTCTATCTTTTGACTTTGATCTCCCTTTTGACTTATCGCGGTTCTTATCATAATCATGATATTTCTTATATTTTTTTCTCCCCCTGTTTTCAGTCACAAGTGCTTGGGAATGATCAGTATCGACAGACTTCCTTCTAGTCTCTTCATTAAATAAACTACCGGTAACCAACTCCAGGTAAGCTGTCCATTCGGTGCCGAGTTACTAATTGACACCACCAATGTTTTCCAACTTTCTGGTAATGAGCTAAGAAGTAATAGTGCTTGCATTTTATCATCTAACACTATCTTCATGTTGGACAACTGATTCACCACACTTTGCACCTCATTCAAGTGCTTAGCAATAGAACTACCTTCCTTGAATTTCAAGTTCACTAACTTCCTGATCAAGAAGGCCTTGTTTGCAACAGTTTTCCTTTCATATAAATTCTGGAGTTTGGTCCAACGAGGATGTACAGACATCTCAGCTGACACATGATGAAATACTGAATCATCTAACCATTGTCTGATGTGATCGATAGCTTTTCTATTTAATTTCTTCCACTCTTCTTCTGGCATATCCTTGGGTTTAGCTACATCTCTCTCAATTGGAGGGTACAAATCCTTACAATATAATATATCTTCCATCTTGGCTTTCCAAATAACATAGTTTGAGCCATTAAGGCTACTCATCATTGTATTGTTGTTATTTTCCATGTCAACTCTCTTAATTGACAATCTCCCAAAAATTGCTCTGATACCACTTTGTTGGGACAAATACCAAGAAGATAATCTAAAACAATAATAAATGAGACACCAAGATTTACGTGAAAAATGCTTCAATGTGAAGGAAAAACCACGGGACAAATCTGATAAAATCCACTAATCAAATAAGAAGAAGTACAATAACTTCTCAAGCTTTTTGCCCAAGGCTTGAGTAATACAAGGAGTAAATAGCACGGTTTACCTCACAGTAAATTAACCCAAAAGCTCCTTCAACTTCTTCTACCAAATCAATCGACAAAACTAAGTCGATATCGCACAAAATCGCGCCCAAAGAATCAGACACAAAGTCACCGTCCACGTGCACACAGCCGCACCAAACACCAAAGAGAATACTATGTTTTCTGTTGCTTATTCACACAGCAGCTTCTCTGAAAGCTCTATATCATAAAACTCTGTATTATGCACCTATTTATAATTGTTTGCAACCACCCAAATAGAACCTTGTTTCTATTTATATAACCAGCTGCCAAATAAAACTTTGTTTCTTTTTAATTAACACCTCCTCAAATAGAACTTTGTTTCTATTTATTTTTGTTTTTGTTTCTTATTGAAAACATTTTTTCCTTATTCAACAAAACTTGAAATTATGTTTGATTACTTACCAAAGTTGGATCCACTACCCTAATGGGCTGGACCTCAACAACAATCTCAATGAGACTTACCAGAAATTATTATACAGCTGGCTTATACATTGTTCAATTTATTTGGAAGGATGTTAAAATTATGCTTTCCTTTTTAAGAGATTTGCTAAATGTATAGATTTCCTGTTGCTGCCCAATTTCAATAAAGATGACATAGGAAAAAATTTCTGGATATGGTTCATGTTGGCTAAGGAGCTCTTCGATACAAAATCTCAGCAATGTTCAATCCAGGCTAAGTTTATCATGTCCATCATATAAGTATTTTTATGTTATTTCCTTTATTTATCAACAACATCACTGTAGTCAAAATGATTAAAATAGGTTAGGTCCATTTGCTTGTACGACAGCAACGTATTGACATATGTATCTCCACAAAGCTCACTTTCAACCAAATCAATTTCAAAAAGAACAAACATCAGAAAGACATTGCATCCACCTCTTCTTACTTTTGTTGCATTGATCTCCTCATTTTTGCCGTCTTCAAGTTTGACTGATTTTTCCACCTTATTTTTGTATTCTCCAAAGAAGTCAGATAAAAAAAACCCCAAAGACAGCGAAAGAAATGCCCTCTTCTGCAGTATAAGTTTTCTTTGCGAAGACTACTACAACTCTGAGACTGTAAAGAAGAATCCAACTTGGAACACCACTAAAGAGAGGGGTTAGTACAAAAGACAATACCCTATCCTCTAGAGAAGTATTTCCATACTATAGCAGTAAGTACAAATTCATTTGACTACGAGATGTGAAAGAAGAATTAATTTATCTCAGTTGAGGTTGACCTTCTTGCATTCAGGCAGAATCAGCAATGAAAAAAAATCAACACAAAAGGCCAATAAAGCATGCTACTATGATCTAAAATCCAAATGCCAGAGGCATTAACAAGGAATTGTAGATTCTTGCTATGTATAAACCTATCTCCATTCTTCAATATAAATTACACCATCCAACACTCGAATAGTTATCTTCAGCTCCATTGAGATTCTATCTGTAAACAATGGAACTCATAGTTTCACTGGTGCTGTGCCTGATTCCTATTGTTGTCCTTGTTCAAAAATTCTCCAGACCCAAATACAAAAACCTTCCACCAAGCCCCATCTGCATGCCTTATTTTGGCCACTTATTCACCTTCTTTCGAAAAAACGCTCCACCTAGTTTCAAAATATTCAGTGATATAGCTCGTGTCTATGGTCCTATAGTCCTTCTCAAGTTTGGTACCTGTTAGAGAATAGAAGTCAATACATCCTATTGTTAGGAAAATATCTTTCAGTATTAGGAAATACATCCTATTGTTAGGAAAATATATTTTAGCATATTGTGTTGCAAGTTTTATGGGGTTAGAAGTTAACTACAATGGAATGCATGTCATACGTTTGGTGTATAATGTTGAATCCACTACATTCCTCCTGGTGTCAGAAAGGCGAAGGCTATTCCTTCATTTTGATCTTCGGTGAAGCATGCTGAAGCCTTCTACCATACTTGACCATAACATCAAGCTATGATACTCTTAAGAAGCACTAGCCATGGAGTCAATGAGGAGCTGGTAACCTTCTGGCACTGTCGTTTGAGTCTGCACACACACTGCCAATTGTGGAATGTCGGCATTGGGGTCTAAAAACCTTGCCAGCAATAACAGCAAGTGAAAATCTGAAATACGCTTCACAAACGGTAAGTTCTTTGTTCGATCCAGATGATTCTTCAGTTCTCTCATAGTCACTGGTGTATTCCTGTTCTCAATAGCAAACTTTGATGAAAGCGTCCCCTGGTGGTCCAATATCTTTACGACGACCAAGAAGAAATCATTATCAACTTCCTTAGTATCCTTCACCCCAACAACCACATCCTTCTTCATCCTTGAAATCTTGGGATCAAACTCCTCCCCACAATCCATCTCAAACCACCCTTCCTTAAACAACTTAACACAAACATCGCTCATCTGAAAAGCCTCAAAATGCACATTCTGACCACCCCCATCTTCATCCACTTCCAATTTCGCCAATGCAGTAACCCACTCCTTAATCCCACTCTCAGCATGCAGCTCCGCCGCCTGCAAAACCTCCGAATTCGACATAGTATAATCCTTCTTAGCCTGACTAATAGTCTGTGTGAAAATAAACCCAACTCTCCTCATCCCCAACCCCATTGCAATCGCTTCTACACGGCTCTCCTCCTCAGGATCCCTCAATAGAATCAAATTATCCTCCGTCCCCTGCTGCGGGGGCTCGTAAATGAAATCCACCTCCACCTTCCCCTCCTCCGAGACCCTCCCATACATAAACCCACCTCTCTTCACTGCAAAAGCTAGGGTTTCACTGCAAAATACAATAGGAAAGTCTTCCTAACTCCATAAAACTTCTAACCCCATAAAACTTGCAACACAATATGCTAAAATATATTTTCCTAACAATAGGATGTATTTCCTAATACTGAAAGATATTTTCCTAACAATAGGATGTATTGACTTCTATTCTCTAACAGTACCCAATCTGTCATTGTTGTTTCGTCCAAAGAAGCAGCCATGGAAGTCTTAAAAACAAATGACAGAATCTTATCAGGCAGAAACCCAAGCCCAGTTTTTAAGGTACAACCCCATGCCAAATACTCCCTAGTTTGGTCGCAATGCAATTCTTACTGGAAAAATGCACGAAAAATTTTGCACAAAGAAATTTTCGCTCAGAAAATGCTACAAAGTCAGGAAAAAACTAGAGAGAGGGTGTTGGGTGATATGGTGGATTTCTTTAGGAGCAAAGCAGGGACTGTGATAGATGTAAGACAGTTTTTATTTGGGTGCACTATGAACATTTTGGGAAATGTTGTGTTCTCTAAGGACATCTTTGGGTACAATGACAGTAGTGATGGATTTGTTATGCAAAAAGTGATACATGACATGCATGTCTGCGCAGGTCAGTTTGATGCTGCTGAGTATTTTCCTATCTTGGCACCGTTCAACTTGCAAGGGTTGAGACATAGGATGGGTGAGCAGGTGCGACTTGCAAACAAACTGTGGGAAGATACAGTGAAGGAGAGGAAGGAGAACAGGAATGTTGAGCCTCAAGACATGTTGGATGCTTTCCTTGCCAATGACTACTGTGATGATCAGATTGGTGCTTTATTCTTGGTTAGTATTTTTGCTCCGCGTTTATTTTTATTTAAGAGCAAATCTGTTCAAAAGACTCACAACCCTTTATATTAAACAATTTTCAATCCTAAAAAAATTAATTTTAACTTAGGCCTAATCCAATGCAAATTCTTTGTTCTTTTCGAAGTAAAATAAAACCAATAATCCTAAAAAAATAATAATCTTTTAGGCCTAATCCTGACATAAAATGGTGGCAGAAGGTCAAAACTAGATTGTTTGACATTTTCTCATCGAAATTTTTTTTAACGTATAGGTGGTCTAGAAATGTGACTCCAATTTGAATTTGATTTTTGTGTTGAACACTTCACGAAAGTTATATTCTAACTCCAAGCTAATATATATGGTGTGTATAATTCCAGGAAACATTTGGTCCTGGTTCAGACACGAGCAGTGAGACGGTGGAGTGGGCATTGTCTGAGCTCATAATAAATCGTGACAAAATGGTGAAACTTCAAGAAGAATTGGACAGAGTAGTAGGGAGGTCATCAACTGTGAAGGAATCAGACCTCCCACATCTCCCGTACCTTCAAGCATGTATCAAGGAGACAATGCGATTGCATCCAGCAGCACCACTTTTACTCCCCACCATAGTCTAGAGACTTGTCAAGTGATGGGCTACACATTTCCGAAAAACTACAACATCCTTGTGAATATTTACGCAATTGGAAGAGATCCTAAAGATTGGGACCCGAGCGATTCCTAGGGTCTAATATGGATTACAGTGGGAACAATTTCAAGTTCCTACCATTTGGTGCTGGAAGAAGAACTTGCATTGGGATGCCCCTGGCTGTCCGAACAATTCCATTAATCTTGTCTTCTCTGGTGCATGTCTTTGACTGGGAGCTTCCTGAGGGTAAACCTCACGAGTTGAAGGTGGAAGGGGCATTCAATTTAACCCTGTCCAAGGCTAAGCCTCTCCAAGCCATTCCCAAAGTGAGAGTCTAGTTAGTTAGGCACCATGTCTTATAGTAATTAGGTGATCCATTGTAATCAATAGGGGGAATTAATAGCACATTTATTGTAACTGTTGAATGGACTGATGTCTTTCAATTACGGTGTTTTGAGTATGGTTTTGTAGGACTACATTTCTAACTAGGTTTCATTGCTTTAGAAGTTTAGATTGAGAAGTTTGCATGAATTTAGAATGCAAATTATGTTCTCTCTCCCAAATAGTTCTGTATTTCAAAATTCAAGGATACAAGTTTTCACTAAAGGATATATTAGATTGCTTACATGAACTCCAACATTAAACATACTAACAAATATCATCAGATAACCATTGCATCAACCTTTTCCTCCTTTTCTCTGTCTTCAATTTCGCCAGAGTTTTCCACCTCCTTACTTTTGTACTCCCCATAGAAGTAAGATATAAAACCCCATAGACAGAGTGCCAAAGACATGCCTTTCTCTGCATTGAAGTTCTCCTTGTATGCAAACACTGCTGCAATCTCGGAGATTGGAAGAAGAATAGCAATCAGAACACCGCTGCAGAGAGAACTAGTGAAGAAGACCATACTCGTTGCTCCCAAGGCAGAGCATTGCCATGCTATAGCAGTAACCACAAATAGTACATAATACATGTTGTGTCCAAGGTCATATTCATTTGATTCTCTTCCCATGGCCTGTACACGAAGAAACAATTCATTTAATTGTATGAAGTAAATAAGGTGTTAGAATGATCTGTATAGAGGAAATGATTATTTGATATATATTTTCTTTGTAACTTAGATTTGTTGTTACAATTCATTTTCAATAAGAAATTATAGATAGACATAATACATTGCTATATGTTCACAAAGTGACCCCATACCTCAAAATCCTTGTTGACGCTCATGCCAATGATGCTAACAACGGTGGCAAAGAGGGAAATATTGATCTGAAACTGCAAAATCATACCATAATTCATAGGTTTATTTGATTTCTTGTATGAAAGTTCGATACAAGTCCATACTAAGCCAAGCAAAGCAGCACTCCCCAATGTCAAGAAGAACCCGGCCAAATAATGTGCATGGGAAACACCATGTGTTCTATCACCACTTCCAGCACCCAAAAGTATTGATCCAAGAGTCATCAAAACTACAGAATTTATAGTGAATGGAGTGAATTTGTGTTTCACAATTAGCCAGGCGAAGACAGAGAGGAATGCAAACTGAGTACTATAGAGAAGAGATGAAGTTGAAGCCGGAATGTAAGACAACCCCAAGGAGTACATGAAGTTGACTAGACCGATTAAGAACCCAATGATCCCGCTAGCAAGGAAGAGTTTGGGATCCATGAGGAAGTTTGAAAGTGTGACTCCACGAGCTTTGGAGCGTATGAAGACAAGAGCGAGTGGGATAAAGAGAACAGGGAAACCAGCTGATTTCATGCTTGTAGCGAGCCATTGACGTTGGCCCTTATGTAGATAGTAGAATCGAATTAAGAGAGGACCTCCTATTAAGCCTATACTGGACAATAAACCACTTAAAAGAATCAAAGTCCAGTTGATGGCCTTTTTGTCAGGCTTTGGCGGACTAGTTTGGTTTCCTTTCTCTACATCCATGGTGAGATAGTGAGTGTGAACAAGAAGAAAAAGAAAAAGAAGGGCGTAATGACCAAGGTTTGTGAGAATGTTAACTATGTCCTCATGATCATGGAAGACTTATAAAAGTTTCATGCATAAAGCAATTTTAAATTGGTAAAGTTCACAGCTAGATCAGAACTTGCAACATTCCAAGAGTAGTAATGGACTAGGGTCAGCAGACTTATAAGCCCTAGGATAACTAGAGATAAACCCAAGTAGTAGCGAAGGGGCATTTCACCAAGAACATAATCACTTTCTTCGGTACCAAATCCTTTCGAAGGGGCAATCTGCAGTCTAAAGCAACATTGGAATTCTTGAAACTGCCATTTATGAACTCGACGAAGATAGTAATCAAGTTATATGTCAAGTACATTATATGAGTAAGCATTTAAAAGATTCTATCATTTTTAGAATAGTGGGCACATGAGTAAAGATTCTATCATTTTTAGAATAGTGGGCACATGAGTGCCTTATCAATAGAACATACAATGTTGTTAATGATGCTGGTGGTGTTGCTTGATGGGGACTACAAAGCGAAGCAGATGCTTAGAGGATTGAATGAGTCCTAAAGTCTCAATTGGGGAAGGAATATTACATTTCATTTACAATTCCAACCACACTGATGCAAGCATGTTGAAGGGATCACTCCCTCACAATTTACTGATTTCATGATTTCTATGAGATTCAAAACTTGCCCAAAATTTTCACATTTCACTATTATATCACAGTGACGCCATTATGAAGATTATAGGATCCATGATTGATCCTGATTAGTATATGCAAAGATTATATGATCTTCTGTATATAGGAAAACAATGATATTCTTTCCTTGTGTAGCTTATGTGTTTTGGGTATAATCCCATGCATTGATGAACATTGATTAGTATATGCAAAGATTTATGATCTACACAGAAGAACATTCACAATGACATAGAATAAAACACCTGTCGCCAATTACTACAGTGAGCTCACTGGGATCTTCAAAGCGCTTGATCAATTAAGCCCAAACAACATGCAACATCCAGCAGACGCTGAAACCAGACGCAAGAAGATTGATCATCTCCGAGTTTATATCTTTCTTGCCAAATTGAATAATAACTTTGATCAAATCCGATGAGTGATCTTTGTTACAGATTAATCTAGACTAGTTTTAGAAGAGATGTGTCTTTTGGTGTTCCAGTGTGTCTTTTAGAAGAGATGTGTCTTTTAGTATTACTAAGTGTCTTTTGGTAGTGGTCATGTGAGTCCTATTTAAACCATGTATTATTTGGTTTCAAGAAATGTGAATAAAGTGAGTTCTCTACACATCAGAGTTCTAATTGTATCAAGAGATTATACTCTATCTTGTTTGTTTGTTTTTTTTTTTTTTTTATTCACATTAGTTGGTTAAATTCCAACAAATTGGTATCAGAGCCTAGTCGAGAAAACCATGGTGTTCAACAACAACAATTCCGTCCAACCTCCACTTCCTTTTCTTACCAGTAGGAACTACAATCATTGGAGAATGAAAATGATGGCCCTATTTGGTTCACAAGACCTATTGGAGATCGTAGAGATTGGTTTCCAAGAGCTCGAAGATGAAACAAATGCACAAGACTTGGCCAAGTTGAAGTCTAACCGCAAGAAATACTACAAAGCCAAGTATTTCATTATGCAAACAGTAGATGAAGCTATTCTGGACAGAATTTCAGTAACCACAACGGCTAAACAAGCTTGGGATATTCTTTATTCTTCATACAAAGGAGATGACAAAGTCAAGATGGTGCGTCTACAAACTCTTCGAGGGGAGTTTGATACACTAAGAACGAAGGAGTCCAAGACTATTGAAGAATACTTCAATCGGGTTATCTCAACTGTCAACCAATTGAGATTGAATGGTGAGAATCTAGAAGACCAAAGAATTGTCAAAAAGATCCTTCAGAGTTTGACTCGAAAATTTGAGTTTAGTGTTGTTGCTATTGAAGAATCCAAGGATTTATCTTCTTTGTCGGTGGAGAGTTTATTGGGATCTCTACAATCCATGAACTACGAATGAAGCAATATGATTATATTTCTATTGAACAAGCCTTTCAAACGCAAGTCTCCTTTAGAGATTCCCCTAAAGATGGCTTGAGAGGAAGAGGTCGTGGAAGAGCCACTTCTCGTGGTAGAGGAAGAGGCTATGGTGGACAAGAGAAATATCATGATGGCGAGTCTTCATCTTATCGTGGAAGAGGGAGATCTTCCTTATCAAATATTCAATGCCATCGTTGTCATATGTATGGCCATGTCAAGAGATATTGTAGAAAGATGATGGAGGAAGACAACAAAGAATCCAATTTTATGCATGAGGAGGAAGAAGACAATCTTTTCCTTACATGCAATGTTCATGGAGCTTCCTTAGAAGATGTGTGGTTCGTGGATAGTGGTTGAGTTATATAAACTTGGTATCAGAGCTTCAAGATAAAGTATGTGAAGGATGTGTCTTGGGGAAGCATAGTAGGAATTTTTTTCCTAGTGGGAAGGCATGGAGAGCGTCAAAGCCACTTGAGCTTGTGCACACAGATCTTTGTAGGGAAATGCATACTACTTCAATTGGTGGTAACCGTTATTTTGTTACCTTCATTGATGACTACAGTAGGAAGACTTGGATATACTTTCTAAAAAAAAAATCGGAAGTATATGGTTGTTTCAAAAATTTTTAGGCTTTTGTTGAAAAGCAAAGTGGTTTCCTATTGAAAACTCTTCGCTCGGATCAAGGGGGAGAATATATTGATTATGGGCTTCGAGATTTCTTAAAAGATCATGGTATTCGACATCAATTTTCAGCCCGTGGTACCCCACAACAAAATGGAGCAGCCGTAAGAAAAATCGCACAATTATGGAGTTGGCTAGAAGTATGTTGAAGGCAAAGGGATTGCCAAATTCCTTTTGGGCGGAAGCGGTAGCATGTGTTGTTTATCTGTTGAATCGTTCCTCTTCTAAAAGTGTGCAAGACAAGACGCCACAAAAAGCTTGGAGCGGACACAAACCAGGTGTTGATCACTTGAGAATTTTCGAAAGCATTGCCTATTCACATGTACCGGATGAAAGAAGAAAGAAGCTAGATGACAAGTCCGAGAAATGCATTTTTGTTGGATATAGTGAATGTTCCAAGGCATACAAGTTGTACAATCCCCTCACCAAGAAACTCATTATAAGTCGTGATGTGAAGTTCAATGAAGGAGAATTTTGGAATTGGAGTGAAAATGCAACCAAAGAAAATTCAAGCTGCATAGAAATCGAAGAAGAAATTGAAGCTCCAATTGAAGAAAATGAAGAGGTTGATGTTCCACCTTCTTCTCCCAATTCTACTTCATCACCCTCTTCATCTTCAAATTCAAGTTCCACTTCAAGTTCCTCTTCGAAAAAGACAAGGAGTATCCAAGATCTTTATGAACAAACAAGTAGCAATTTTGATGATGATTTGGTTAATTTTGCTTTGTTTGTTGATGCCGATCCAATTATGTTTGAAGAGGCTTCTAAAGATGAGAAGTGAAAGCTTGCAATGGATAATGAAATTGATGCTATTCAAAGAAACAAGACTTGGGAACTTGTTGATCTCCCAAATGACAAGAAACCCCTTGATGTGAAGTGGGTTTACAAAACAAAATTGAACTCAAAAGGTGAGGTTGATAAGCACAAAACACGCTTGGTGGTGAAAGGCTACAAACAAAAGTATGGTGTTGATTTCAAAGAAGTATTTGCACCCGTGGCTCGCCTTGAAACAATTCGAACAGTACTTGCATTAGCAGCTCAAAGAGAATAGAAAGTCTATCAAATGGATGTCAAATCGGCATTCTTGAATGGCTTTCTTGAGGAGGAAGTTTATATAACTCAACCACCTGGTTATGTGAATATTAGAGAAGAAAAGAAAGTATGTCATTTAAAAAATGCCTTATATGGGCTTAAACAAGCACCAAGGGCATGGTATAGTCGTATTGATGGCTATTTTTTGAAGAATGGTTTTAAAAGATGTCCATTTGAACATACTCTATACACCAAGGAAGGATCTCATGGTGAGTTTTTGATAGTATGCTTATATGTTGATGATTTAATCTTCACTGAAAGTTGTTCAAGTATGAATGAATATTTCAAGAAAGCTATGATGAATGAGTTCAAAATGATCGACATGGGACTACTCCATTATTTCTTGGGCATTGAAGTTAAACAACAAAGAGATGGGATCATCATCACTCAACGGAAGTATGCAAAAGATTTATTAAGAAAGTTTAGAATAGAGGGCGTACTACCAATTAGCACACCTATGGAGGCTGGTTTGAAGCTAAGCAAATGTGAAGACAATAGGCATGTTGATGGAGCTCTTTATAGAAGTCTTGTTGGTAGTCTTATGTACTTGACTTCCACTAGACCCGATCTTATGTTTGCGGTGAGTATGCTTAGTAGATTCATGGAATCGCCTATGCAAAATCATTGGAAAGCTGAAAAAGAGTTTTAAGGTATGTGAGTGGAACAATTCATGAAGGCAATCAATTCACGAAAGTTTGAAGAACCAAATTTGGTAGGTTATTGTGATAGTGATTGGGGAGGAAGTGTTGATGATAGTAAAAGCACTTCCGGATATGGTTTTAATGTTGGTTCCGGCGCAATCTCATGGGCATCTAAAAAGCAAGCTATTGTGACTCTCTCTACAATTGAGTCCGAATATGTCTCACTGGCTTTTGCATCTTGTCAAGCACTTTGGTTGATTTGGGTTTTGAGTGAACTCAAGCATGGACCTGTTAGTTCTCCTACACTGTTTTGTGATAACAGTTCGGCTATTTCACTTACAAAGAATCCAGTTTTCATGGCAAAAGCAAGCATATAAGGATCAAATATCATTTCATTCGAGACTTGGTTAAGGAGCTCACTACACCAAAAAGCCCCTTTAGCAACGGTTTTGTACCGTGGGCGTAACCCATTGCCACGGCTAAGAGCCGTTGGCTACAGAGGCGTCGCGAAATTTGTTGCAACGGCCATAAACCGTTGCTAAGCCGTGGCAAAAATAGCCACGGTTCTAAGCCGTGACAAGGTGTAGATATTAGCAACGGTTTTAAACCGTGGCTAAGAATGTAGCAACGGTTTTTAGCCGTGGCAAGATTAGCCACGGTTTCAAGCCGTGATAAGGTGTGGACAATAGCAACGGTTCTAAACCGTGCCTAATTAAGTAGCAACGGTTTTAAACCGTGGCTAACTTTAGCCACGGTTTTAAGCCGTGGCAATGTAGCCACGGTTTTGAGCCGTTGTGATAGTTAGCCACGGTTTAAAACCGTAGCAAATTTTTTTTTTTTTTTTTTAATAATTAATTTTTTTTTTTTTTTTTTTTTTTTTTTTTTTTTTTTTTTTTCAAATGACTTTGAGTCATTGAGTCAAAATTGTTTTAGAAGTATTTTGAAGTTAAACAACATATAATAAAGAGAAGATTATGTTTTTAATGTGTTAATTTTACTTTGAGAATACATGCACATTTCAGAATAATCAATAAGTGGAATTAATACGACCAGAATTACTAAAGAAGAAGACCAACAAATTGAGATGATCATCCAAATAGGCAATTAGGTTTCACTTAAGTAAACAATAATTGGAAAGATAATACAATCTGAGATAGACTAATAATTAGAAAGCAAACAATTGGAGCTGTAAATCTGTGATTGGTAACTGTCAAATTCCCAAAGAGAACTCAAATTGAAGATGTGGAATTCAGATCCATTTCCAGCTAACAGCTAAACCAATTAACCATGTTACAACAACAAAAAAAAAAAAAAAAAAAAAAACTCACGCCATGGAGGTGGACTGGTGATGCAATAAGCAATGTTAGGCAGCTGATCCTTGGCTGGATGCGGCTGCAACTCATCCTGCTTGGGTGCTGGAGCTGCTCCTCCTGCCATGATTTTTCCTCTTCTACAAAGATTCATATGTACAACTCTGTCTCCTTCATCAGAGACGGCTTCAGAATATTCAGCAGCTCAGATTACGCAGCATTCTAGATGCAAGAGAATTCCTTTAAGCTTAAAACATCATCGTTGCTGATGAGGTATAATTCCTATTGTTTAAGACAGTGAAACTTGTACATTTTGAGTTTTATCAGGTTGGTTCACGAGGACGAGCATACCAGATTGAACTTAGGGTCCGAAGGCGCTGGAAGTAGTCCCCCAAGGCAAGCAAGCCTCTGGCTGCCTGTCGGGTAGTAAGGATTTTAGCCATCTGCTGCAAGGTCATATGGCGAAGGCTGTCTGCCTGTTCAGCATCAATAACCAATAAGAATCAGCCAAATTACAACCAAAGGGGGTTTAAGAAGATAATGGCTGAAAGAAGGGAGTTGCTAGTTCAAAGGGAAATTTCTATATGCAAAAACCTGACTATTTGATCCTCTTATTACTGCTTGAATATGATGAGCCACCAATCAGTATTTTCAATAGTTAATCAGACAATCTGACATAACACAACAACATTTCACCAACAGATTTACAAAAGAGTTCCTAAATAGTTTTCAACAACCAAAGATGGCCTAGTACATTAGAAAGTACCCTTTCGGAGTTCAACAGTAAAAATATTACTCATGCTTGTACCAAAACTGTCCCCCACCCTTGTCATATTATTTAGCCATACCTCTTGTGAATTGAACTACAGACCAAGTACAAGTTCAATAAAATGACAGTTTGAATGCTTTACATTCAAGTGTTAACATTTTTGAAGTCTTGAGAAAAAGCGAATTGATCACGAAGCCGTAAGTTAAGTAAATCTAAGTCAATTATTCTGTTAAATTGGGCTTTGTCTGCAAGTATTGAGCTAAATTTTTCTTTTGTAAATAGCATAACATTCTTAGTATCTTGCATTTTCTCAGATGATTATGGTCCATGAAGAAAAACTAAACAGAGAATAAATAAATAATCAGGTGTTAGGAAGTACTATTTCTAGCTCATACTACTCTAAAACCTTCAAGTTGAAAGTCTTGCAAGGTCCTGACATTTTTTCAATTCAACATTATCTTTCTGCAATATTAATAGATAAACTTATCATGAGATTGCAGAATTCGTATGCCTAATCATAACAATTGTTCCCTATTATTGAGAATATCAGATTAATTTGTTAGCAAGTACTTCTTTAAAAGATTTAAGAAAATGCTCCAGAATATATTTTATGGTGCTATATCAATTAGTTGTTATCACAATAAGCAACGTGCCCTTATAATATGTACGTACCTGGTTCACAAATCTTAAAAGATCATTCAACTTCTCCATTGCAGTCCCCATCTGCAACATGTAGAGTCACATTCCAACCAGCTGCCAATGCACACGCGGCACCCGTGCGTTTCTGCGAGAAATCCCGAAATGACACCGTAGTGCCTAAATCAACCGGCGAACACACGCGCCAACCACATGACGCCGCATCTCAGCATGTCAACGCTGCGACAAAACAACTGCAATGTATCCCAGCAGCAACAAAGCCGCGCATCAGCAGCAGCAGAAAATAGCACCGCAGCCGTCGCATCAACACGCAGCGCAGCAACCGCGCATCAGCAACAGCAGAACAGCAACAGCGGATCAGCAGCAGCAGCAGATCAGCAGAACAGCAACAGCAGATCAGCAGAGAGCTCTGCCTAAACCACACAGCATCTGCCCCTGCGAGCAGCAGAGAGACTCGCAGAATATCGCCATTTCCCGGACTGCGAAAGCTGCCATAATCCCCAAACCTCGCAGCCACAAAGCTGAAAAACTAGATTGATCCAACAGAAAGACAACTACTGAACCATTAAACACCAAACCATAACCCAACATATGACAAACCGTAAATATACAACATCGCAAGTAGGAGAAGACGGTACAAACCTGCTCATCTTTCCTCAATGGCCTTCTTGTCACCAGCCCCATGAAGAATGACATTGTCATCCTTGGAGATAGTTACCTGCAAATTCTGTCGCATGTTATGGCCTATTCTGCAGTGAAGTTAGGTCAACATGGAGAAGAAAAAAAAACTAGTTTCAAGAGTATAGCTTATCTTTTTGCAAGTGCCAAGCATATCTAGTTCCACCTTGTCAAGGTTCATACTAACCTGCAAAGAAAGGAGCCAAGTGTTGAGTCTTGCCAACATAAAGATCTTTTTCCATACTAAACTTGGTTTTGTAAGACCCATTGTCTTAGTTTCTACTATAATAAATGTATGGTCATATTATGAATGCATAATATAAATCCTTGGTCAAGTACAGAAAAGCATGAGCAGCATAAATTACACTTTATTTAAAATACTCAAACAGCAACATAAAACTCCAAGCAAAAAAAAAAAAAAAAAAGCTAGAACTAACCTCTCCAGCATAATGGCAAACACGGAAAGCCCCACTCCTTTCTCCTTTAAAGCAGAGATTAGTGCTTAGATGCTGCTTAAGCTTATTGGCAAAGGTCAAATCAGTGGCTTTAGGAAAAGTTGATTCCTCATCCAATAGAGACAATAACCCAATGGTTTCTGCATAGAAGATGCGATGATATCTGCAAAGTATAAAGGGTTGTTGAGTTACCAATATTGAAGACGAATCCACAACTTCTTGAGAAATACATGGTTCTCTAATCCACCGATTCTTACCTTTATGGATGCCTCCTCACCTTTCTTGGCTATATGAACTTGTTTGCCCTTTATTTCAATGGATGCTATCCGTCCAATGTCAATAAACTCCCGAGAAGGGATACAAATTGGAGTGCCTACCTGAACTCATTGCAAGCAGAATCTGATCAGAAAAGAATGTGTGCAGGTGGGGTGGGGATACTCAGAAGGGTTATTGAGATATTAGAATGCTGATATATGTGGTCAAGCTCGTACGTGCAATCAATGAAATATTGTAATGAATAAATGTGCCTTAGCATATACAACATTACACAATTTTCATAGTTGAGGTTACAGATGAGAAACACAAAGTTCTAAATTCATAAAACTAAATAAAACGAAAGAAAGAGCGTAAAAAAACTAGTTCTTTACAAAAGATGACTTCATAAAACTCGAAATCTCATCTAAAGTTTCCCTACAAATGCCTGCCTGGAGTAGTTTTCACTCCCAGGGTATTTGGGAATTGGTTTTGAGACCATGTTCAGGTTAGCATTGGTCATCAATCATTAGGGTCTAGAGACTATAATCTGTCGAGAGTAAAACTGATGACAACACTTGAAGTTAGAGAAAGGGCAGAATAAAAAGGAAGATGTTCTGTTACCCACTGGCCAACCACGGAAAATGGTTAAGTGTTGCTATTTCAGTGCTAAACATAAGCTTTTCGACCATATTTCTTTGAGTCCACTGCACCAATAACAACAGAAGATCTGGAATGCCTTCACCACTGTTTGTTGTAACAAGTAAAAGACCAACATCAAAATTAAGATAACATCTATTCCATTTAAACGTAATTTCTGCTCAATCAATTTTTCGGTCAAATGATTAAATCATATGCTTTACATTATGTGTAAACACAAAGTAAAAGACCAACATCACCAGTGATTTTTCAGATTATATCATCAAGTATAGATTATAGCTAATAATTTGGAAGTTGGAAATATTTAAAAAAAAAAAAAAAAATCATAAAACATACCTGATTGCACTTGTAGAGACAATATTGAAATAATTATCCTTGTCTTTATTTTTGTAGTACAATTCTGTATTCAGACACTGCTCTTTGAACTGTGTAACAATCTGCGAGTATAATTAAGAGAACCTAACCAAATGAGACCAAATATCGACTTCCACCACACAAAACAAGCTAGGAAGTACTATGACCTGGATAAGCTTCATCTTGAACTCATTTTGGACGTCCCTGGATTGTTGTTTCATAGCTTCCACAATAGGTGAATTGGGACAAGTCTTCCAACCATATAGTCTGTCAACCTTGACATCCAAATATTTACAGAAAAAAAATTATAAACTAAATCACACAACAAATTAAGAAAATTCTAAGGTTCATGAGAGGCTAACAACAATAGGCAGAGTTACCTTATTCAATGCAACTATGAACTTAGTCTTTCTCATTTTCAAAAGATTCAGTGACTCAATTGTCTGCGGTTCCAATCCATGCATTATGTCAACGACCAAGATTGCAATATCACATAAATCTGAACCTCTTGACAGCAAATTCCTGAAAGATTCATGCCCTGGGGTATCAATGACCAGAAGTCCTGGGACCAGAAGGTGTAAAGAATATTCATAATTCACAAAATTCCAATTCTTTTGCCTTAATTTGGCTGAAATCATGGAGATGCTCATAAAGTTAAAAACTTCATACAGATCAGGTAATAACTAGTTAGAAATCAGTGGAACATCTAGTTCGCTTGATTCTTAAACTTGATGTTTTCCAAATTGGCAACTACGTTTACTTGTATATTAATAATCAGAATACATAGCAATGGTTTGCTAAGTATAAATTTGAAGCCCTAACAGCATACAAGAATGCAAGTACAACAGATTTTGAAGGAAAAAAATGCAAGTCAGGATTAATCTAACAATATAGAGTGGAAGCTCTCATAAAAACAGCACAGCAGCACAGAAAAAAACAGCAGCAGCAGAAACAGCATGAAACAGCAGCAGCATGAAGCAGCAGCAGAAAAAAAAAACAGATGCACTCTGTTTTGCGACAGAGTGCTCTGCCTACACAGCACAGCAGCATCCCCTGCATGCAGCAGTTTTGCTCGCAGCGTATCGCCATATCCCGGACTGCCAAAGTTTTGAATTTTAAGGACCCCCCATATCCCGGACATATTTATCAGATATTGTTGTATACATAATCATAGAAACAAACCAACTAAAATGTGAACATGTTCCAAACAAAAACAGTAATCTTTTTTCTGAATCCTACCAAAAATTCTGATGTCAAAGCCTTCTCTAAAAGGGGGATGTTACCTTCCAAACCAATTGCTCCTAGAGCTTCTGCTGCCTAGTCAAAGGGCTCCATTTACCGTTCAACATTAGGATCAAACCCAATGACATAGTAAGTGATGAACACCCAAGCAGCGACTTCGAGAAACGAAACAGGAATTTTTAGAATCCATGTAGGGATCGCATATGCCCATGAAGGAAAGAATCGAAGGTCCCGTTGCTTGAAATAGACGGGCATCTTTGCAATGGTCATGGCAAGTTCTGAGAATCCATTAAACATAATCATGACAAGACTGAAAAACAGTGCTCCCATAAATATCCCTCCATCGGTTGTGTTATTACGAGGCATCTTAGTACGTAGGAACACTGTCATTGTGATGAATGCCATGAGTATAAGCTGAAACGTACATATAATTAGTATAGATGATATGGAATTCGAGAGCTGTGTTTTGAGTGGTTTGTAACTCACTAGTGACAACTTGAAGATGTAGACGAATGAGTTTCTTTTCATCAGCAAGTATTCTCGTGCAATGTTAGCTTTCAGAAGCTCTTTCTTGCCAACGCCATACTGCTTGGTTGTCAATGCTGCTGGGTGGCTCTTATTCTTGTCATATGAGTGTCCGAGCTCTTCTGCTAGTTTTCGACCAATGTGAAATGACTGAAAAGCCTCTGCAAATTCATTGACAGAAACAAACTGGTAGGGCTCATCGTGACAAGTCCAATACTGTCCTTGATCTTTCCTAGATGTCACCTGCCAGACAACCAAAACTCAAGTTAAGCTTTTGCAGGAGACCTACACATAAATTCAAAAGAAAAGTTTTTTCCCTTCTTTTTGGCTGGATAGAAGACTTCTTGCAAAAAATCTGCAGTTCCTTTTCTTACCGGACATTTGAATCCCATGGATTCAAAGAACTCAAGCACATGTTCTCGAGGACCCTGATACACAACCCGCCCATCAGAGATAAGAATAATGTCGTCAAAGAGGTCATAAGTCTCGGGTGCTGGTTGGAGAAGGGAGATAAGTGCTGTCCCTTGGAGAATTTGGATGGAATGCTTGAGAGAATTCACAATCTGAAAAGTCGTCGAGCTATCCAGACCAGTGGATATTTCATCCATGAACAATGCCTTTGAAGGTCCAACTAACATTTCTCCTGTAATGTATCAAATAGCTTATTTATATATGTTCAAAATCTAATTGAAACTTGAGCTTTTCTTCTTTTTCCGCTAATAAATTGAAATATAAGCTGAAAGGGATGCATAGATAAATGATGAGTTTTTTTTTTACCAGTGGTAACTCTTTTCTTTGTCCACCAGAGATACCCCTCAACATTTCATCACCCACCATTGTATCAGCACAGACATCCAACCCCAAAATCTACAATTTCCAACATGAAAAAAAAAATTCCGAATTTCTTAATATTTCTAGTTCTCAAGAGTCTTAAAATAATTATATATCGTCTTTACAAAATATCATACCTTCAAATAATAATCGGTAACTACACTGGTCTCTTGTCCTTCCGTTGCAGCAGCCTGCATTATTAGAAATAAAAACTTCAGCATCTTGAAATGAGATTCGGAGAAAGCGGAGGTCATACCCTAAAAACTTCAGCATCTTGAAATATCATACCTTCAAAACTTTAGCATCTTCAACATCTCTGCAAGATTTCAAGATTCAAACAATTGATTCAGATTACGTGGAATGGTGGTTTGCAATACCCTATAAATTGAAGCAAATTGTGTATGACGTACCATAGCCAGTTCCAACTCCTTGACATCTCGCAGAGAAAGCCAAGGTTTCCCTAACAGTTATTTCTCCGATATGGAGGTCATACTGACTGATATATGCAGATGTTCTTTGTGGGACAAACTCGTCCATTCCATGACCATTATAAGTTACTTTTCCAGTAACCTAATGTCCAAAAAAAATACCCATTTAGTTATTCCAAACTAAAACATCAATAATGTAATCAGAAGAGTATGCAATATCCTCACTTGAAGATCTGAATCAAGCTTCCCGGCCAAAGCCAATAGCAATGTAGTCTTTCCAGAGCTTGGGGGGCCTAAAAGTAGTGTCAATCTGTAGATTGAGACTGCCAAATGTGAGAAAACTTTCGCAGAATCTATGAAACAGAAATTAAACCAAAACCAGGTGAACTTCCATTTATTAATTCAAATGGAGATTGCTGTCTTACCTTCCAGGCTTGATGAAGGATAGACAATGGTCTTTTTCGACTGGGAAGGACATGGAGATAATTCAAGAACCCCTTTAAAATATAAGAAGAAACTATCATGCAAGTCGTTGCTCATAATTCTAAGAGATGAAGAAATATTACAAAAAAAAACTATGCAAATGATTTGAACTTATAATTAACTACCTCTATCACATTGATAGTTGCATTATAGAGTGTTGGTAAAGCTCTGCCTCCCACGTGTGCTTCTGCGTCCACATTTAGATGTTCATATCTGACTTCGATCGTCGGAAGATCAATTCCAACTCTGAATTCAAATGAGAAAAAACAAAGACAGCCCATCAAAGGGTTAAGTTACTGCTCAGTAATTTATTATACGGGGGTAATTTATTCAGAACGTCAGATTCCTCAAGATGCGTGCACAAAATTTGAAATTAGTTAGGAGTAAACCATTCAGAGAAAACATTCTTTATCATAGATGGTGCACTTAATTTTTTAACTTTATTAGGCAGAGATTGGATTCATGCTAATAGATGTATTTGTACTCTATGCATTGAAAATTTTTAGTTCTGATAAGAAAGGAGAAAAAATATTGAGGAAGTACATGTGGATCCTCAACCATTTCATATATTTTTAGGTTAAAACTTGTCATTTCTTCTATTGTTGTTCAATTTATGAAACTGAAATTAAAGAAAAATAGGTATGACGATTTACATGGGGAGAAGAGTCTACTCCAGCAGCAATGGCATCATCACATTGCTTCAGTATGCCCTTCCAATCGCCATCCCTCTTGGCATTGACACATTTACGTAGATGTTCCTCAACAGTTCGCAACTTTTGTAACTCGTCAGGAACAGGCTGTTGTCCAGGAGTACATAGTTGCTTCCGGGCATTCTCAACGTGCCCTAACCTGTAGGAAAACAGAGTTAAATGAACACTATCCGACGGTCGTATATTAGTCACAAATAAAAAAAAACACTATCTTAATTTCGCAGCTCCCAAATTCGAAATCTCCTTGTAAATTCCCTAAAAAGGGATATACTAAACTAAACCAAAAATCAATTTCAATTACATTCTCAAGATTAATCTGTAGAAATATATATAAAAACAATGAAAACCACTGATCCAGAATTATTGAAGAGCAATTAATCAGTATAACAACTCAAATTTACTTGAAAATCCGGCAAAACAAAGAAAATGCATCAACCTCCAGTACAACAACAACAGTAAAAACAATCTATCATGTGACTAAAAGGAGATCCAAATTCAAAGGAGAACCCATTTCACTACGAAATCAAATAACTCAAACATCACAGGATTCAAAGAAGTCGTATAGACAGATAACCCCATTTGACTGATTATTCCAAATTACTCAAAGAAAAACATTGATGAATCTTTAACCAACACACACCATAGTTGAGCAATGAAAGAACAAAAACTAAGCTCAATCAGAACAAAAAAAGAAAGAAAATGATCAATTAATGAAATGGGAAAGGCAATTAAGGCTTCGAGATTGAAAGCTCACTCACCGCAAATACAAAGAACCCAATCTCTGACGCGCCCATTGATAACCAAAAAGAGAGAAATCACCCAATTTGCAACTTACAGAGAAATGAAACCCAAACCTAACCAAACAATAGAGAGACAGAGAAAGGGGTAATAGAGAAGGAGAAGAAGAAGACTTGGGGTGCCTTTTCAATGAACTCCTGTACATAGTTTTCACCAAAACATCGATGCCCAGCATCATAGACTTGGCGAATGAGGGAGACTGGCTTGGTCTTGCTCACACTCACCACTCTGACTTGATCGGCTCTTCGCCCAGATTTCTCCGCCGCTTGTTGCACCCTTTGCATCACTGAACGCAGTGCTGTTACAGCTGTTCCTTCCATGGCGAGTGCTGCAGCCATGGCTGGTGATGACTGTTGTTGTTTGGTCTCTGTTTCTTCTGACTGCTTGGGTTGCTCGACTTCTCCCTCTCTCTTTCCTTCTCCTTCTCCTTCTCTCTTTCCCTCTCCTTTGAAATTTGGGGGTTTTTTTCACAAAGGATTGAAAGGGGGAGATGGAGCGGGAACGCGGGAAGCAAAAAATTTTTCCCAAATTTCGCCCGCGAGCCTTCGACCTACTTCTCCACAGGTCCCACGTGCAATACACGTGCACATTTGCAACGGTTTTAAGCCGTGGGGTCACTATAGCCACGGCTTTTAGCCGTGGCAAACACGCCAACGGTTTAGAACCGTGGCCAAGCCGTTTTTTAGCAACGGTTTTAAGCCGTTGGGCACTATAGCAACGGTTTTTAGCCGTGGCAAACACACCAACGGCTTAGAACCGTGGCCACCCCTGTGTAGCTAATCAGCCCTTTTGGTGTAGTCGAGGGACATATTAGTGTGAAATTTTGCAGATCTCAAGATCAAGATATTTTCACTAAAGCTTTGAAGACCGACACATTCAACAAATTGAAGAAGAAGCTTGGAATGGTGATAGTTTAGCTTAAGGAGGGATGTTAGAGATTAATCTAGACTAGTTCTAGAAGAGATGTGTCTTTTGGTGTTCCAGTGTGTCTTTCAGAAGAGATGTGTCTTTTAGTATTACTAAGTGTCTTTTGGTAGTGGTCATGTGAGTCCTATTTAAACCCATGTATTATTTGGTTTCAAGAAATGTGAATAAAGTGAGTTCTCTACACATCAGAGTTCTAATTGTATCAAGAGATTACACTCTATCTTGTTTTCTTTATTTTTTTTTCATTCACATAGTTGGTTAAATCCCAACAATCTTGAGGATAGAACCTAAATCTAACCTTAAGACCGCATATGCACATGTTAAATGAGAGAGCAACCGACAGATAATCATGTTTGAATCGGGTGTCACGCCCAAAGCCACTGTTTTGGTTGCTACAAGGTCTAAGCAATCAAGGTCATTCATTCAAACTTTAACGCCATAACATGCGCTCGTAACTGGCCTCTAATGAATTGTTCCAAATGTGGTTTAGAGAACCACACAGTTGAAGTTCACAAAAGGCGAAAAAGGGTTTCGAGAAAAGGTTCATTTGCATCCACTGTGCATCCCTGGAGCTTACATCAAAACCTCCATCAAGTACATCCGACTCCAAGGCCTTGGCCACCTCAGGTAATCCATGTCTCACTCCTTCACTTACTTGTAATAGATCATGGATTACTGATACTAGCGCTACTGATCACATGACATCTAGTATCATTAGGTTACACTTTACCAAACCTTCAAACCAAACGCATGTCACCAATGCCAATGGAGCCCCTTTCCTAGTTATGGGAGAAGGGTCCATATCTCTTACTTCATCATTAAGCCTAGATAGCGACTTAGTTGTCCCTTTTCACTCGACTATGACTTATTATCTGTTTATCAAATCAGTGATTCCCTTAATTGTATTGTGTATTTTTGGCCATAGTATTTTTTATTTTAGGATCTTCTCAATAGGGCTGTGACTGGATGTGGTACTAGGAGGGAGAAATTGTATTATGTAGACTTATCAGAAGATTGAGTTAATCACATCATGTAAGAGGGAATGAGTCTGATAGGATGAAAATGATTTGGCTTTGGCACAAACGATTAGAACATGCTTCCTTTGGTTATTTGAAACATTTATTTTCAGACTTATTTTTCCAGTTTAGTGAAGAAAATTTTCATTGTGAAACTTGCATTTTAGCAAAGAGCCATCGTGTCTCCTACATTGTGTGGGTAGGTTGTGAGAGCTGACAGTCTAGCAAGCTAGCGTGGACGGACAAAGATATTGGCAGACTACCAAGGAAGGGGTATAGTCCTTCATTGCCTGGGTTAGGGAAGATGATGTGCTACTTATGTGCGAGGTTGGATCCCTTTGATACAATGTCTTAAAGCCGTGCGAGACTTGGGCCCAAAGCGGACAACATTATACCACGTGGATCGGGTCTTTATAAGATCAATCCTCTCCAGTCTAACACTCATTTGTGAAGATGTCGTTGGACACAAGCCCTATTTCTAGATGAATATTTCTTAATAGAGCCCATATTTGATTATGAGTTATTAAATGGTAAAATGAAAAATAATTCACAATTTTAGGGACAATCCCTAAAGGACCCAAGCAATTCCTACTTGAAAACCTATTTTCCGCTGATGATCTTTCGACCCATGCTTCGAAGACCAGGCCTCTGTAACATATTGTTTACCACGAGGCTTTCCCATGATCAATCTCAAATCATATTGCAATCCCAGGACTATGTATTGATTTAGATAATGACAAGTACGGGTCGAATCCCATAAGGAAAACTATTAAATTGGATAACTAATTCTCAAATTATTTTTAAATTTAACCTAGTTAGAAAATAAGTGATTGATGAAGTGTTCGAAACTAAAAGATAATACAAAATGCTAAGCAAATGTGTTGAAATTAAAAGTGGAGATACTCAGGGCTTAGATCACCACTATGGGTTGAAGGCTCTCTTAGGCTAATCTTAAGTTTATGTTCCCTAAATCTTAACTCATCCTTAGTTGGTTCTCACTTCACCTAGATGAAAAATGTGACAATGAAGTCCGTATATTCAAACCAAATGGTTAATCATTTTTAAGTTTACATTTAGAGTTTTACCATATTTTTTGTTACAAATTTCAGTTTGAAAGAGGGCATATATCTCTGGATCACATTTTAAAAAATCCGCTTCGACTTCAAATCTCATAAGGTAAATAATCAATCAGATGTAATCCCTCAGAGATTTGGCTACTTTATGTGAATAAGATAAACAATGAATAACAGATAGTTTCACATGCAAAACTACACATTAATAGAAATCAAGGATATAATAAATATCATGTACGGAGAATGTTGTCTTCAATTCACCACAATTTCTTAATTCACCTTTCCACACCTCGGCCATATTTCTTAAGGCTCATCTAAGATTTGACTAGGTTATAATGGGGCTTAGGAATGGGTAACAATGAAGTTAAGGATAAACAAAAATACACATGATAAGGCTAAATGTCTTCTACAAGTGTTGACTTCATGATTGGCTTAACTCCTTTTTCTATTAAGACTTTACATCTACATTGATATGAAAAACAAGGGCTACTTGTTGTTAAATTTTTTTTTTTCTTGAATTCGTAGCCTTGAACAAATTGTATTGGAATGTGAAGCTTTTTCTATTTGTTTTTACACTAAGGAGTATATAACTATCCATTGATGGTGATAAAACTTCTTTGTTAATCATTCATCTCCAACCATCCTCCAAAGCATTAGGGTCAACGAAAACATTATCGGGTTATTTGTGGATTAGCAACAAAAATGTTAATATGATAGGCTTCGAACTTGTTCAAGGGTGAATAATACATGTGTAGATTAAAAGGCTCAATCTAGGCAAAAATGACTTTTATTCATTTCCCAATATTAC
>QNQO01003874.1:0-41685 GCA_003290165.1 Berberis thunbergii | reverse complement strand
ACAAACTTATTTTGTATTCATCCCCTAAATCACGTTTGAATTTAATTTGAAAGTCTTGCTTTTTGATTGAATAATGTGAATGTAATAAAGTGTTTCGTCTCCTAAACATCTAATTAATTGCAAAACTTAATCCCTTTTTCTACCATGTCCATCGTAGCTAATAGTTTGTTGTGATAAAAGTTGAAAAGTCGGGACATAACAATTGTTTATTGTTTTAACCATGCTTAATTGTTATTTAAACACTTTTAAAAATCTTGTTCAACTTGGATGTATTCCCATCTAATAAATTCATCAGTTGAGATGAGAATAGAAATGGAGGCACTTGTGGAAATGAGGCCGATTTGGTCATATAGAATTTTTATTGCTCATATAGACTTATTGGTGAGGCAATTTGGTGGAAGCGAGGCGATTTGATTTAGACCATAAAGTTATTTAGGTGGAAAGTTACCGAGTGCGTTCGCGGAGAGAAAGGAAGGTCACAGGTCCACTTCCTTTCCTTTTCCTTTTCCATTGTTCTTTGGTGCTCCACACGTATTCCTTTTCCTGTCCCACCACAAAAGATTTTTTTTTTTTTTAAAGGGCAGGTTTTTCTCATATCTCAAAGTTTTATCAACCAAAAATGTAAAAAAAATTCCGTCCCTATCACAAATCTGACCCACATCATGTTTAACCATTGCAAGTTGCTTCTTCTAAGGTTTTTGGTGTGTTACAAAATGTGATGGATCAGATTCAGGTCCTAAACATCCTGAACGTTGTTGTTGTTGTTGTTTTTTTTTTTTTTTTTTTTAAAGTGAGTTGTGGTTTTTAGAAGTGTTACAGTACAGTATAGTATAGAGATTTCTCAATTGGATCATAAATTTTATGGAGAAGAAAGCAAAGTAGCAATCACCACGAACTTGAAAGAGTCAAGCTTGCACAAGTTTTGTCATCTACCTAGATGCACGTCATGTGAACAAAAGAAAATTAAAAGAGACGTACAATTAATTATTCAACAACCAAAAAACATGTTAAAGATAGTGGTGGCATGACCCACCAATCGACTAGTGGTGCTTAGCATTATTGTCATTTTTCTTGCCTCAGACCTTGTCCCTCCAATTATTTTATTTATCCGTAATAGTATTTAATTGCCTTTTTCCTACCATCATAGCTAATAGTTTGTTGTGATATTTAATTGCCTTTTCCTACCATCACAGCTAACAGTTTGTTGTGATCAATGAAGAGCAATTTGACATTAGAAAGTTTGAATACTTTCCATTAGTTCAGATTCATGATAATAAATGAATCAAAATTTGAGAAATTTTTATAGGAAAATATGTCAAAAGCAGAATAAACATCGTAAACATGGAGTCTGTCAGCAAAACAAGAGAAAGGAGATTGTAATAAAAAAAAAAAAAATTACAAATAAACATTGATTAAAAAGCACCCGCTAGCACGAAGCAAATTACTGAAAAAATAGAAGTTAAGAGGCACCATCGTCAAAGTGTGCAGAGAAAATGGTGTTTTTGTAGCGACCCGCTCAGCTTTAGAGCAAACCCATCTACGTTTTAAGTTATCTGATTTTTGTATCTCTTCCTAGCAAAAGCAAATGCTGTCAATTATCATTTTTTTCATATTTATCGATCAAATGACTTTGAATGATTTAGATAATTAAAAACATTTCATCTAATAGTTTTTAGATTTTAAGCCTTTTTAATTTTGTGACTTCTCACAACAGCTCAATTATATTCCAGTGTTTGGTTAGCCTCAGATTTTGAACAAAAAAAAAAAAAAAAAATCAAACCAAAACCTTTGCCAAGGGAAAGGAGACATGTACAATATTCACTCAACAACCAAAAATGTTAAAGATTTGTGGTGGCATCACTCACCAGTCGATAGGTGGTGCTTTAGCATTATTGTTATTTTCTTGCCCTATACCTTGTCCATCAATTAACTCCGCCCGTATGCAACGGTCGGTTCCAAGTTCTGATAAAGGAGGAGGGTTGGGTTTAGGCTTATGATAGCCAACCGTAAAAAAACCCATCCACATCATTTTTTATGGATATTGGTTCAAAAGGATTAATGCAGAAGGGATAGGGCATCCCCCGCTATAAGCGACGCACTGCCACCAACGCTCGGGTGTAGTGACAAATGAGCAAAGCGCGCTGCCAGCGGCGCTCGACTGTAGTGTTAAATAGGCAAAGGGTTTCTCGCACTATTCTGGACGGGGGCGAGTAAATAAGCTAGTCCAAGTTAGAGCTAGAGATATAATGATTAGATTAGTCTCTTGGAACATAGGAACCTTGACGGGAAAGACAATAGAATTAGTGGATGTTCTGCGTAGGAGGAAAGTAAACATAGTTTGATCTTCAAGAGACAAAATGGAAGGGGAACAAGGCTAAAGATTTAGGAGGAGTGTTTCAAGCTCTTCTATTCTGGTAAAGATGACACTAGGAACGGGGTAGGAATAGTTGGTAGATAAAGTTTTTTAGGATGCAGTAGTCGACGTTAGGAGGTTTGGGGATAGAATCATAAGTATTAAATTAGCTTTAGAACTAGAGATAGTGCATGTTATTAGTGTGTATTGCACCCCAAGTGGGTTTGGACGAGGAGACTAAGAAAGATTTTGGGACTCTTTAGAGGAGTTAGTTCTTGAAATTCCCTCTTTCGATAGGGTTTTTCTAGGCGGGGATTTGAATGGCCATGTCGGTAAGGATAGAGTTGGGTATGAGAGGTACAAGGAGGTCAAGGCTTTGGGGATCGAAACACTGCGGGGATTTCTATTCTAGATTTTGCTTTAGCTCAGGATTTGGGATCGTAAATACTTTTTATAAGAAGAGGGAATATCACTTGGTGACCTTTGCAATGGGCGTAATAGAAGTCAAATTTGATTATTTCTTGTGAAGAGACACGATTTTAGGTGGGTGTAAAAATTGTAAGGTTATACCAGGGGAGTGTCTAACAAGCCAACATAGGATGTTAGTTCTCGATTTTTGTCTTTAAGAGTAGGGGTCGTATTGGCTATAGAACAGGTTTAGATCGAGAAATTAAGTGGTGGACCTTACAGGGAGATGTGTGCAAAGATTTAGAAAGAGGATTTTGGGTGGCCAGTCATTTTCAGAGGGTTGAGAGAATCTAGAAGCAAAGGACCAGACTAGTAGCGCGGATCTTTTTGAACATTTAGCAAACCGAATCAGAAGATGTGCGAAGGAAGAGTTAGGACAGACCAAAAGACGAGGTTTCTATGGTAATGAGACATGGTGGTGGAACGCGGATGTGCAACAAACCATTGCAGAAAAGAAAAGATGCTTTAAGGTGTGGCAAAAAGATAGGTGCCTAGAGTCTTATGAGCTTTATAAGCAGGCTAAGAAGTTGAGTAGTAGAGCAGTAGGGGAAGCTAAGAAGAGAACGTATGATGCTCTTTATAATAGGCTAGGTGCGAAGGAAGAGGAGAATGATATTCAAGATAGCTAAAGCTACCAGAGAACGAAGACTAGGGACTTGAGTCATGTTAAGTGTGTTAAGCCATGAGGATGGAAGAGTTTTAATGCAGGATAAAAGCTATTTTAGATAGATGGAATGATTACTTTTGGAACCTACTCAATGGAACACATTAGGGGAGTTAATTTGGTGGGTGCTTGAAAGGAAGAAAGTGTCTCAATGTTATGTCGATATCATTAAGGATGTGTATGAAGGGGTTGTAACAAGTGTTCGCTCAGTAGGTGGGATGTTTCTAGTGAATTTTCAGTGTCAGTAGGACTACATCAAGGGTTGGCGTTAAGTCCATATCTCTCTACTTTGGTCATGGATGAGTTGACGAGACATCTGCAAGAAGATGTACCTTGGTGCATGTTATTTGCAGATGATATTGTCTTAATGGATGAGACTAGTGCAGGTTTAGGTCAGAAATTAGTTAAGTGGCGGGAGGCTTTAGAGAGTAAAGGTTTTCGAATTAGCCGTTCGAAGACGGAGTATCTAGTGTGCAACTTTGGGTGTTAACCAAGAGGGAGAATAAATGCGATTGAGATTAAAGGTGTCGAGGTCCCAGAGTGTGAGGTTTTTCGATATCTAGGATCTATAATTCAAAAGAATGGGGCTATTGGAGAAGATGTAGACCATAGGATTAAAGCTGGTTGGTTGAAATGAAGAATGACATCAGGAGTATTATGCGATAGAAGGATGTCTGCAAGGCTAAAAGGAAAATGCTATAAGACAATTGTTCGACTAGCAATGCTATACGGTTCAGAATGTTGGGCTACTACGGGACAACATACACATAGGATGGCAGTAGCAGAAATGCGTATGTTAATGTGGATGTGTGATAAAACTCGTAAGGATAAAATTAGAAATGAAAAGAATTAGGAGATACTTAGGTGTAGCGCCCGTAGAGGACAAAATTAGAGAAAGACGTTTAACTTGGTTTGGTCATGTGCGGGGGAGACCAAGCACGGCACCAATTAGAAAATGTTTAAAATTGGCAAGTTAATGGAGGGTGTAGACGGAGGAGACGACCGTTGAAAACTTGGATGAAGACGGTGAATGAAGATATCATTAAGCTTGGATTAGGCGATGAAATGTGGAAATATCGCATTACTTGGAGAACCAAAATCCATGTAGCCGACTCCGAAAATCTCGAAAATGGGCTTTGATGATGATGATGATACCTTATCCGTCAATTATTTATTTATTTATTTATTTGTAATAGTATTAATTGCTTTTATATTAAAAATTCAGCGTTATGTGATACAAAGCAAGTTTTATTATAAATTAAGATTAAACAAAGTTATTTAGAAAGAAAAAAAAAGTTATTTAGGGATGAACCAACTAGGCGTCACGGAAACATGAAGTTGACTCATTGCGCGAGTGTGCATAGCACTTGCTTGGCTAATCAACTTTAGACAAAAGAATAAATAATCAAGATTACCTAGCTTGGTCATACTTATTGGAGACACACTTCGGGTTTACTAACTTATTTATTCACCCCCTAAATCACATTGAATTTGAAAATCGCGCGATATGAAGAAGATAGAGAGATGAGATGGTTGCATGGTTCAGTGTTTATCATCACTTTCAGGCATCTTGGGTGCTAAGTGTTTGACTTGGGAGGACTGGGGAGTGAGATTCCTAAACTGATCAAAAAATATGCCGCTAATTGAGTGTGCTAACTGATCAACACACCATAAACTGAATAAATATGCCGCTAATTGGGTTTTAAGACAACGAATGGGGCCGTTGAGACAATGGAGAAGGGTTTGTTAGAGTTTTGTTTTGTTTGAAATATATAGAGGTGACAGATAAGGAAGGAAAGGAAGAAGAAGAAGATACAAAAGCAAAATGGGATATATGGAACCAAAGATGGAAGAGAAACTAAACAAACACTAAAGGAGATTAAAGAGAGAGTGATTTTTGTGTCACAACACATTAATTTTTGCGATGAGTTATGTTCTCTAACTAGTGGAATACCCGTGCCGTTGGCACTATCGCAGAGTACATCATACTTAAACGGCTATGTTGAATACTCAAATTTGTGGTATTATTTAAATTTATAAAAACACTTGCATAATTGTCTATTACAACAGTTATGATGAATTAATTTTGTAAAAATTTAATACTATTGAACAGTAAAACAATGTTAATAAATCTGATAAATGCAACCTATGTGCTAAGAAATTTAATCTCCACCAAATGTCAGCTAAACTAAAAATACGAAGGAAATATCTCATGTGTGTCCAAGTGAGAAATTGATGAAATTGATGCCCAATTTAGTAAAGCATCATTTTGAAGAAACATAATATAATTAATTTGGACAAACAGAATGAATACTCGTGCCATTGGCATTATCGCAGATTACATCATACTTAAACGACTATGTTGAATACTCATGTAATTTGGCATAAAAAAACTTGTTGCCTGAGCGCAATATATGTTCACCGTTTTCAGTATACTAAAAGTGTTTTTTTGGCGATCGAAGAGACACGCACACAAAATTATATCCAAATTAATTTGGACAAACATAATGGAATACTCGTGCCATTGGCATTATCGCAGATTACATCATACTTAAACGGCTATGTTGAATACTCATGTAATTTGGCATAAAAAAAAACTTGTTGCCTGAGCGCAATATATGTTCACCGTTTTCAGTATACTAAAAGTGTTTTTTTGGCGATCGAAGAGACACGCACACAAAATTATATCCAAATTAATTTGGACAAACAGAATGGAATACTCGTGCCATTGGCATTATCGCAGATTACATCATACTTAAACGGCTATGTTGAATACTCATGTAATTTGGCATAAAAATAACTTGTTGCCTGAGCGCAATATATGTTAACCGTTTTCAGTATACTAAAAGTGTTTTTTTTGCGGTCGAAGAGACACGCACACATAATTATATCCAAATTAATTTGGACAAACATAATGGAATACTCGTGCCTTTGGCAATATCGCAGATTACATCATACTTAAACGGCTATGTTGAATACTCATGTAACTTGGCATAAAAAAAACTTGTTGCCTGAGCGCAATATATGTTCACCGTTTTCAGTATACTAAAAGTGTTTTTTTGGCGGTCGAAGAGACACGCACACAAAATTATATCCAAATTAATTTGGACAAACAGAATGGAATACTCGTGTCATTGGCATTATCGCAGATTACATCATACTTAAACGGCTATGTTGAATACTCATGTAATTTGGGCATAAAAAAAAACTTGTTGCCTGAGCGCAATATATGTTCACCGTTTTCAGTATACTAAAAGTGTTTTTTTGGCGGTCGAAGAGACACGCACACAAAATTATATCCAAATTAATTTGGACAAACATAATGGAATACTCGTGCCATTGGCATTATCGCAGATTACATCATACTTAAACGGCTATGTTGAATACTCATGTAATTTGGCATAAAAAAAAAATTGTTGCCTGAGCGC
Organism: Berberis thunbergii; assembly: GCA_003290165.1. NCBI lineage: Eukaryota > Viridiplantae > Streptophyta > Magnoliopsida > Ranunculales > Berberidaceae > Berberis > Berberis thunbergii. Next base: position 34,772 of record QNQO01003874.1, on the reverse strand, counting down.
AATATATGTTCATCGTTTTCAGTATACTAAAAGTGTTTTTTTGGCGGTCGAAGAGACACACACACAAAATTATATCCAAATTAATTTGGACAAACAGAATGGAATACTCGTGCCATTGGCATTATCGCAGATTACATCATACTTAAACGACTATGTTGAATACTCATGTAATTTGGCATAAAAAAAAACTTGTTGGCCTGAGCGCAATATATGTTCACCGTTTTCAGTATACTAAAATTGTTTATTTGGCGGTCGAAGAGACACGCACACAAAATTATATCCAAATTAATTTGGACAAACAGAATGGAATACTCGTGCCATTAGCATTATCGCAGATTACATCATACTTAAACGGCTATGTTGAGTACTCATGTAATTTGGCATAAAAAAAACTTGTTGCCTGAGCGCAATATATGTTCACCGTTTTCAGTATACTAAAAGTGTTTTTTTGGCGGTCGAAGAGACACGCACACAAAATTATATCCAAAATGTCAATTTTATGAATAAAGAAATTTATCCGAACAAATTTATAATGACAATCAATGCCATGAACACCAAATAATATATCCACACGCCAAAATAATAAAAAAAACGTGTAAGTACATCAAAGCCATACATTGTTTTTTATATACATTGTTTATATGCACCTCCATATCTCTTTTCAAAAAATGAGAACAAAAGGAACCCGCAATATACAAAAATGGGTTAAACTGCGTATGTACATCAAAACTACGTATCAACAACTGCTCTAAACATCTTGTGCATCACATTATCAAATGAATCGGCATCTATATGCACCAACTTTGAGCAAGGAGGGAATATGACTGAAATCTACAAATTTATCACACACAATATTAGAAAAAAAAATGTTAATAAAATAAGCTATTTTCAATCATCGTTAGAGATAAACTACCTTATTGCCAATTTCCAATGACGCCCACCATTATACTTTTGTTTTTAGTGGATTTTTTGAACTCCTCGACAATGATATCCCAATTCTACAAAAATGTATAATCAATATTAGATTCATATCGTATGAAAGCAAAATATCAATAGAAATTTATTAAAACATACCTTTAAAAATTCTTACAACAAAACTTCTGGATAAACAATATTGGTCGTAGAATCCAGCCCATCTTGAGGTAAAAGGACACTTATTCTGTTAGAAGCTGTGCATCTAGATAATGCAACATAAAGTTGGCCATGGCTGAATACCGGTGTTCGTAAATCAACTCCAACGTATTTCACAGATTGACCCTGCGACTTGTTTATCGTCATTGCATATGCCAACCGCACTGGAAATTGACGCCTTTTCATTTTGAAGGGAAACTCGGAAGATGATGGCGTTAAAGAGATTCTAGGAATGAAAACTAAATTGCCAGCCTTATCCCCATTTAAGATTTTTGCTTCAATTATACGCTTTGCACAACGCATAACTATAAGACGTGTTCCATTACAAAGTCCATCTTTAGGTGCGATGTTTCTCAGCAACATAATTGGACAACCTACTTTTAATTCTAACTTAAATGGCGGCAATCCAGAAGGATTAAGCGAGTTCAAATACTCAGTTGGATAACGGTTGGCAATGGAATGATCATTTTCAAAATGTTCCGCCATTTTATCTGCGGCAAAATAAACAATGATTTCTCCTGGAAAATCAGATAATGCAGCTTTGTTAATGTCGCAGACATCGTCATTTCGTGCTGAGAGAATTGTTCGCTCAGTCAAATAATTAGGAGACGCTGTGCCTATTACATTTAGTTGAGGATAAACCAAAGAAATTAGTTCACTTAAATCTTTGCACTTGTGCACCGTTGTTGGAATACGAATAACATCTTGTGCGGTGCTTCCAATCTAAATAAAATAAAAATAATCAGTAATTAAAAAATAGCAATGTAGTAAAATGTAGAATTGTTTACACAAAAATAATACCTCAGTCAAAAACTTCATAAACCCGTCATTGCCTACCCCATTGTCCAACCGCATATTCAAACTCAAAGTCAGAACTTGTATGTTTAACCAAAGCTTAGAACGCCTCAAAGATGCAGCCACAATTTGCTCGCGGACGCCTTTGGGTATCACTGGCAATATCTGTCGAAAATCACCCCCAAGAACAACAGTAATACCACCAAATGACTTATTGGTGCTGTAAATGTCTTGTAGTGCACGATCAACTACTTCAACACAATATCTATGTTGCATCGGAACTTCATCCCAGATAATTAGTTTGGTCTCCCTGAATAACTCAGCATGCAATGACTGTTTACTAAACCCACACACTGAATTTTCCATGACATCCAGCGGAATACGAAACATTGAATGAGCTGTTCTACCTCCCACTAATAGTAACGCCGCAATACCAGATGATGCAACGGTAATGACAATGTGTCCAAGGCTGCGACATTTTGATGCAATGGCGTTGTATAAAAAAGTTTTTCCTGTTCCTGCACCTCCATTCAAAAAAAAATGAATTCCCTTATTTTCAAGCACTGAAGTTACTATTGCAGTATAAGCAGAACGTTGTGCCTCATTAAGACGATCGACGGATGATTGTGCATCGAATTCTTGACCATCATACTGAAGTTGTCGTTGTTCCCATATGAGTCTGTTACCAACTATCATGTCCCAATTTTCAATTGGCAGGGGCATAGGTGGGAACTTCGTTAAATTCTTCCCTCCTTCTTGAAGAAATTGATTTATGAGATACAAACCATAATCCAGAGTCTGAGCATCTGTTGGAGTTGAAATACCGAACCTTGTTCGAAGTTGGTGCGAAAGATCATCACATATATTCACTGAGAACCTTGTCCATAGCAAATCTGGGTGAAGTGGATGACATTCCATTAGAATCACACTAAACAATCTTCTCAACTGATTCCCAGTTTTCATGATCGCAGCCTCTTCAAGGCACTGAATCCATTCATCATCATCTTCTAGGAGTCCTCGTGAGGTGCAAGCTAATTTGAAGGTGTCGTGTAAAACATTGTCATATGTGCGCAAATGTTCAAATGATTGTGGCCCTTTTACAACCGTTAGAAGCAGTCGCAAATAAAACCTTTCACCTTCATGAGGACTGGCAAAATACATCCTTCCAATTGCATAGCCCTTTTTTCTTTTTGTCCACATTTTTTGTGATTTCTGCCAAACAAATTGTTGGGGGAATTGTTGGTAGGTAAATGTACGTGCAAACGGATCTACAGCACAACATGCAAAAAATGCAGTTAAAGTCGACATTTGGTGTCTAGCTCTAAGTAAAATTGATTGTGCTTGATCTTTAGGATTGAACACAACATGATGCATTCCAGGTAAATGAAGCGCCAATCGAACCACTGTAGGATTTTCTTCGTGTAAAAGATGACCAAATATCCGCCAGGCAGCTTCTGGCGGACCAATATATCGAGCATCAAGATATTGCTGAATTTCATCTACTCCCCCTAGTACCATTGTTGTTCTATCATGACCTTTATAAATGTACTTGTGTATGTATTTAACACATCTAATTCCCTCACACACTTCCACATTAATATGACAATCAAACATCCTTGAAAGATATGGATTATATGGCACTACATCTCTATTATCAACTGGTTGACCCTTCACATTATATACTCGGCCAGTATTGCGGCGTCGATAAATAGGATATCCATCTTGGCCCATTGTTGTTGTTTCTGAATATTCGCGAGGATATCTTTTTGTGCACCTCCCATTCTCCATACACGGTGCTCCAGAATTTCGAACACCACACGGTCCATGCACCATACAATGTAAGACTGTTTGAAATAGCATCGGATCTTTATCCGGGTCAGGAAATTCTGCACACACGATCTTATCAATTTGAGCAGTAGTGCGAATTTTTGTAAATGGTGAAGGAATATAAGTGCGTGCATATGAGGTAGCCCACGCTTTTGGAATTCAATGGTAAAGACATGAGCTACAACATCACCGAATGTGCCTCTTTTGATAATCTTATCCATTAGACATTTTCTTTTTAACTCAAAAACTCGAGATACTAAATCTGGGCGATCCGTAGGCTTTTGGTGAGGTAACAAAGCATCCATAATTTCAGGCCATTTTGGATTTGCAGTCATGGTTAAGAAAACATCTGGATGATTGTTGTAACGTGTGATAGCCATTGAATCTTGAAATATCTCAAACATGTGTCTTGGACTACCAATATGGGATGACGGCAAAATAAGTCGCTTCCCAACTTGATCTGGTCTTAACCCATCGGGCCCAATGTCCGTCAGACTTTCATATAGCTCAGCCCTGAGCTTTGTTTGATTGTTCCTCACATACATTAATCGATTTTGCTCTGTTGAAGCCCAAGCATCTACTAAAAACTCCTGAAGCAATTTGCCACCTCTCAAAATTGTTGAGTACTCAGTTGGTCGTTCGAACAAACGATAACTGTAAAACTCCATCTGAGTAAGTCGTTTATTTGAACACCTATTAGTTGTAACATCCCACTGAGTTAATTCAGGTTCCCAACCTAAGTCGCCATACGGAAATAATAGCACATAATGAAGCGGTAAGTAAGCTGGGTGACATTCATTAATTTTCATCAACTCTTGATTTCCTCGCAAATATACGATAATATCTCTGGTTGTGTTTACTTCAGGGACATCTCCAGGCAAAATAATTGCTATTTCATTTGATGAAGGAAGATTGTAACGCCGCCGATCTTTATGACAACTATAGTGTAAATACACAGGTATGTTTTGGTCAACAGAATTTGTCTGATTCAGAATCTCGTATGCTTGACGGTATTTCTCCACAAACACATTATACTGCAACAAAGCATCTTGAATGATTTTGAGCACATCTAATCTCAAGCGTGGATTTCGACGACTGCGGGTATGTAATGCTGAATCGGGATCATAAATGTAAAGCTGTGAATATACTGCATTTTGGCCTTGTTGCGGAATTAACGCTCCCGTTTGATGTCGTAATTCTCCATGAATAATAAAGCTTGTGGGACCCCTCCCATTGAGTACCCTTGGATCAAATTTAGTACCAAGACTCGTAAATGCATTCGCAGCATTATACTCGCGAATATGCGTACGAAAATTATTTGATTGAACATCATCTCCCTCATACAACACTTGAAGCAATGGTGGAGGGTAGATAACAGTGGCAGCTTCACCTTTCCTTGCAAACAACACGTCCCGAAAAAAGGATTCCTTGACGAAGATGCCTTCAATTTTTCATCATTCCAATGTAGTGCTGAGCAATGAGGACACAAAAAATTCATTTTGCCTAAGAAATGACGTGTTTCTTCTTGATGAGCTTGTGAGTCAATTTCATGCCGGAAATCCAAACCACTATGATGGGAAGTATCGTCAATAGGAAGTCGGTCATTTGTAATTGGCCTAAACAAATTGTAAGATAGATAATGAGTTAAAATTTAGAAAACTTGATAAAGTTAAAAAATATGAGAAAATAGAAAAAAAGAAGTATACATGTTTGTTGGTGCATTTGGGGATGCGTTAGGCGTAGAAAATGAACACCTCCTTGGTTGTTGTGGTGGCAACACATTTTGATCTAACACAGCAAAAAAGTCATAATCCATGCATCGGGGAGGGATGATATTGAGCACAGCCGTTCGTGATTGTTGTCGCAGTTTATGTGGAAAAGCGCGATCATTGGGTGTGAAAGAAGGAAAAAGTATTTGAACAGGAGGCGTCATACATAAAATTCTCTCTTTGTCTCGACGCAAACGTTGTGCGGATGAACGTTTTGAATTATTATTCAGAACAATGTTGTTATCCTAAAATACATTTAAAATGGTAAATGATTACACACTAAAAAAATTAAGGCATGCATATAATATAAACAATGAAAACATGCATAGACAATGGGAAAATAAGAATGGGCCTATATACCTGAATAAATACATCTTTTCGTTTACCCTTTTGAATAGAACCGGCATTTTCCTTTCCCTTGCATAAAAAACTTAAGTAAATAAGCATAAGTCGGTAAAAACAATTATTATAGATAATTGCAGTACACAGATCAGCACACGCATTGAAAGTTAAGAATGTTGTACACACCCCAACAAATTTGCTTTTTCCCTTTTCGGCAATTGTGGCTTTTGTTTTTCCTTTTCCCTAGAAAGAAACACACACAAATATAAATTTAATTTTCGAAGGTGTAAGGTTAAAGATCATATGTACATACTAATATAAATTTTGTTAGGAAAAAACATATGTACATACCCCAAAGCATTGGAGTTTGGATATTCTCTGTTTTGTAGTATTCACATTAGCAGTCAAGGTAGTGTCTAACTTAGGTTGATTTTTTTCTCTTTCTCGACGCAAACGTTGGCCTAGCGCACGCTTGAAAACGTTACTGTCTATAGGGACATTTTCTTTTCCCTTTCCCATATCCATATTTGGCTTTAACAAAAAAAAACACATAACTTGGTATAAATAAATATGTATATATTTATTGTTAGAAAGAGTGAAAAAGAAAAAACAAATAAATAAATAGAAATAATACCTGTTGATTGGGAACATTGGACCTGAGGCCATTATCTATAAGAAATTGCTCCTAGTAAAAGGATGACATGTTAAAATCTTTGGCTTATTTATTAAAAACTAAGTGAAAAGAAAAATTTACAAAATTTCTTACTGTCCTCGGCAAGTTTGAATCAACTTGCTCATCACGAACTGTAACCCTGACGCCTTGTTTTTCTAGAAATTTGATCTATGGCAAAAATATAAGTAAGTGAGTAATTTTAAAGTGAAAATTGGCAGATAGATGGCGGAAAAACTATGCATTTTTCTTACAGTTCCTTCTACGGCTGAATCCACCTGCAAACAAAGAAGGTGTCATATATATGAGACAACCAATTCGAAGTAAGATGTAGTAGTATCAACGTACTATAGTACCTGTCCGAAAATCATCATTTCGGAGTAGGGGGGATTTTGAACTAAGTGGTCCATAATTACGGTCAAGTACAATGAAAGGTTAGGGATCCCTGAAAAGAAAAAGGATATGTTTTTATATTGCAACAAAATCTTTACAATTGAGCTATATTTTTGGAACAACCATCAATTCAATATCAATTCAATAAGCATCAAAAAAGCATCAACAACATATTTCTTGAATGGGAAGTTGATTTAAAAAAAAAATCGATTTACAATCAAAACAGGGGTACATGACGACTTTACCCGTATATAAAATGAACGAAGTTAAGGACTTAGCCGAAACAAAAAAGACCGCAACACTGTCCTCGAAACTGGACTTGAGAAATATAAGCCACTACTCAGTTATATATTAAAAAATATATATAAAAAAAGCCACTACTCAGTAATTTAAAAAAATAAATAAGAAAAAAAATTGCATAAGAAAAAATAGAAAAACATCAAGCAAAACTGAGACAGGGTAAGCAGCACCGCACCCCCCTGTCCAGACTGCAACCTCGCGCCTGCAGCACGTCCAGCACCAAGCATCCCACCGCTCCCTGCCTTAGCCAGACTGCAAGGGCGAACCTGGCTGCTCTTGCCTCGCAGCCGATCCGCCAGCAAAAACTGGCCATTCGCAGGGCCTGTCTCAGCCTAGCATACACTGTTTTACAGAAAAACAGGGAGCAAAAATATTGTTCCTGCAGATAGCACCCAGTCCCATACAGCACCCGGACCCAGACTGCACTCGTCTTGCGCGCAAGACAGTCCAATCTCCAGTTCACTGACCCAACTGATAGACTGACCCAACTGATATACTGACCCAAATGATAGACCGCAACACATGTAGAATAGGAAAATGATTTTTTAATCCTTTGTTGACATACACCACAGAAAAGTTTTCATTCGGATTGCTGGTTTCCTTAATCAAGAAAGGAGAATTCCAGATGTCTTGAATAAGCTCCGATGCAATGTAATGTTTCCGATGAAATAGAAAGAAAGAAGAAAGAAACAATTTAGAGTTGAACCTTTTTGGATGCCTTTGTTGTGGATGGTAATCTTTTTGAATTCCATCATAAAAATCAATCTTCAGGGAAAAATAAAAAAAAAATGAAAAAAAAAATCTAGAACCATGAAATTGTGAATACCCTATTTAAATCTTTATAAACTTTTGCAATACTCAACCATCAAAATTCAACAGTCTCAAAATTTGCAACATTCAACCAAATTCAACATACCCAATCACAACATTCAATTAAATTCAACAATTAACATTTGCAATATAAAGTCTCAAAATTTTCAATATTCAACCAAATTCAACTTACCCATCAAAACAATAGACCAAATTCCACATACCCGTGACAACATTCAACAGTAGAAAATGAAATCCCAAAAAAATAAAATGTGTAGAATGATAGTATACATGCTTAGTTATATGGTTGTTGAAAGAAGAAGAAAAATCACCATGAGTAGTCAACATCTGAAGGAAATGAGTTAATTAACCATTTGAAGGAAATGAGTTAATTAAACATTTGAAGAAAAGCAAGTCAGTAGAAGGATTCACAACAAACCACAAACATCACATGTTGGGGCGATCCGTTGCGTCTGGGCAGTCCGGCTGCGGACTTATGGCGATCAGCTGGTGCTGCGATCTGTTGTGGTGATTGGCTTCCAGCTTTGTGAAACAAGACAGTGATGGGTGCGCTGTGCGGGGTCACTTGCGAGGGCTGGACTGCATTGATTAATTGGAGAATACTTGCAGGTACATTGAGCTGCTGTAATTTCAGCTTGGGCGCAGGAACGGCCAGGAGCTGCTGGTGCGGTGCTGACAGTCGGCAGAGGCGCGTCTTGCCGTTCCAACTCAGGTGCTGTCCGAGTGTGTTCGGCAGGCCAGTGTGTTCTGTTAGGCGCTGCAGAACAGAGTGGGAGGCAGAGCACGTTGCTGCAGAGACTCGTAGAACGGAAGCTGCTGCTGTTGCTGCGCTGCATTTACTGCTGCGCTGCTTTTGATGCTGCTGCTCCACGGATTTGCTGTTGCTGCTGCTGCTGCGCTGCGTTGCCGCTGATGCTGCTGTTCTGTTTTTGTTTTTGTTTTGATTAGGTTGCGGCCTGCTGAGATGATGCGACACGCGTCGGGATTTGTCGTAGGAACGCGCGTAGTGTACCCCCGTGGCTGATTTGTCGCAGGACTGCGTGTGCTGATTTGGCTGCGAAACTGATATTGCGGGTGCTGTCCGAGTTGTGTTTTTAGTTTTTTACTTTGGCTTTCATGCGGGTAACGTCGTAATGTACCCCCGTAGCATTTGTAAATCATTTTTTGTGATAAGTAATTAAGGTCTGACATTCAAAAAAAAAAAAAAAAAAACCCACAAACATCACATTTTAATTGAGAATTTTTTAAGGTTGGTTACTAAGAAAAGCAAGTTAGTAGCAGGGTCACATTCCTTCAAAGAGAGTGACTCTCTACTGGAATATAAATGTCCCAGTAATTTCTATCTAACATTTAGGAAATTGCTTTGAATGAAATTTAAAAAAAATGAAACATACCTATAACAACATTCAACCAAATTAAACATACCCATCACAACATGCAACCATATTTCTTTAGGATGAAAACACAAAAGTGAAAAATCAAAGAGATTTGAGAGATATTGCAAATATTAAACCAAATTAATCATACTCGCCAGCCTAATATCTAAAGTTGAACTGTCCTGTGAATCTCTCCAGAGAACCTCCTTCCCTCGAGTTGTTTCCCAAACCCTAGCGGCGGCGGCCTGAGGGTAAGGAGCCGACCTTCCCAGTTCTCTTTGATTTCCCAAAACACTCTAATGTTTTCGTCCTAGCACAAAGTCGGTTTATTGTTCTTGCGAAGAATCAGTATCCCACTTAATAAGTAAATTTTCGAACCATTCTTTTGATGCAACTAATTGATTTCACCATATGTTATCATCCATATTAATTACCATATTGATTTCACCATATTTCTTTTGCAGGTGAAATCAATATGGTAATTAATATGGATGATAACATATTTGACTCAATGGACAGTTCAACTTTAGATATTAAGCTAGACCACCACACATGTTTTGTACCAAAACAATGTGCTTTCGTAATCAATTTGGTTATCAATTACTATTGCAACTCTGGCATACTCAATGACATGCAAAATTCCATATGCATGAACATCAATGTTTATGTAGATCACTAATATAGGAGCACTAAGCAAGCGAGCATGCTGCCTGCAAGCAATTTGCCTGGATGCCTGCAGGCAAGCAAGCTGCCTGGATGCCTGCAGGAAAGCAAGCAAGCAAGCATGCTGCCTGCCTGGCAGCAAGCAAACTCATTGAGGTTGAGTTTAGTCCATGATCCAACAATTATTACAAATGGTAGTTTGGTTTTAAAAAATATCAAACAGCAATGTGAAAAAGAGGTTAAAAAGTATCATGCACATGTAGAATAGGAAGTGTTCTCATGGCTGAGATATATGGTTGAATTACGTGGCCGATATTGGTTAAATCAATATTTGAAAAACTTTCTTGTTCCAATATTTTGCAGTTGAAATCAATATGGTAATTAACATATTTATTTGACTAAATGGATAGACCATTTCTTTGAAGGATAGACCATTTCTTTGAAGGATTACAAACCCAATAATACCCTTATAGCCCGACCATTACTTAATCAAAGAAAATGGACATTTCAAATAAAGAAGAATTTAGGAGAGTTTGTTCAAATAAAGAAGAAACATACTTTGTTCAAATAGAATATCATCAAACCCATTTTGTGCATATTTTGTGCATCAATTCTTCACTACTTAAATGGGTATGAAGTTCACAAACCCCAATTTCAACCAAACAAACCTTAAATGGGTGTGAACCTCTAAATCACAAACCAAAAACCCCAAAACCAAAAACCATAACACCTCAACAATCAAAACATTGTTGTTCCTGCAAGCAAGTTGCCTGCAAGCAAGTTGCCTGCAAGCAAGCAAGCTGTCTGGATGCCTGCAGGCAAGCAAGCTGCCTGGATGCCTGCAGGAAAGCAAGCTGTCTGCCTGCATGCAAGCAAGCTGTCTGCCTGCATGCAAGCAAGCATGCTGCTTGCCTGGCAGCAAGCAAACTCATTGAGGTTGAGTTTAGTCCAAGATCCAACAATTATTAAAAATGGTAGTTTGGATTTAAAAAAAATAATAAAACAGCAAAGTGAAAAAGAGGTTAAAAAGTATCATGCACATGTAGAATATGAAGTGTTCTCATGGCTGAGATATATGGTTAAATTACGTGGCCGATATTGGTTAAATCAAGATTTGAGAAACTTTCTTGTTCCAATATTTTGCAGTTGAAATCAATATGGTAATTAATATGGTAAATAACATATTTGACTCAATGGATAGACCATTTCTTTGAAGGATAGACCATTTCTTTGAAGGATTACAAACCCAATAATACCCTTATAGCCCAACCATTACTTAATCAAAGAAAATGGACATTTCAAATAAAGAAGAATTTAGGAGAGTTTGTTCAAATGCAGAAGAAACATACTTTGTTCAAATATAATATCATCAAACCCATTTTGTGCATATTTTGTGCATCAATTCTTAGGTAACTAATACGAATTAAATAAGAAACATATTTTGTGCATCAATTCTTCACTACTTAAATGGGTATGAAGTTCACAAACCCCAATTTCAACCAAACAAACCTTAAATGGGTGTGAACCTATAAATCACAAACCAAAAACCCCAAAACCAAAAACCATAACACCTCAACAATCAAAACCTTGCTGTTCCTGCAAGCAAGTTGCCTGCAAGCAAGCAAGCTGTCTGGATGCCTGCAGGCAAGCAAGCTGCCTGGATGCATATTTTGTGCATCAATTCTCAGATAACTAATACAAAATAAATAAGATGGATTGAACATTTGCGCACATATGAAGAGAGTGTGCATTTGAGCGAATCATTGAAATAAAGTGAAAAGTTTACTTGTTATGAGTTACGCGGGAAGAAGAAACCAAACTCCTCCTAACGTTGTTTCAATTAGGGCACGTGAAACTACCATTTGTTTGATGAATATTTGAAGAATCAGTTTCGCGCAGATGAGCCATGCCCGCGTTGCCGCGAAAACTCAGCCAGCTCATGTATGCCTCTACAGTTTTCCGTGGCGGATGTACGCCGTATGACATTGGTCCAGCACCAATAAACCTGCCACTCTCCTTGTTCTAAGTTACGGGGGAAGAAGAAACCAAAACTCCTCCAAACGAACTTAAAATTCTTTGAGCATCCATTGAACTGTTCTGATGCTTGCAGGCAGGCAGGCATCTTGCTTGGTTGCAGGCAGCATGCTTGCAGGCAGGCAGGAAGATTGCTCGCATGCAGGCAGCATGCTTGAACAGCCAGGTAGGCTTAGTGGTCAATTTTTTAACGTACTTATATAGTACTTATATTGAGGGAGGAAGGCAGATTGCTTGCTTGCAGACAGGCAGGCATGAAGATTGCTCGCTTGCAGGCAGCATGCTTGAACCGGCAGGTAGGCTTAGGAGTAATTTTTTAAACGAACTTATATAGTACTAAAAAATTTGGCCACTTGAATGATAGGGACGGTGAATTTAAAATTTTGTTACCTTCCATTGAAGTGTTCTGATGCTTGCAGGGAGGCAGGCAGGCAATTTGCTTGCTTGCAGGCAGCATGCTTGAATAGGCAGGCAGGCTTAGTGGTCATTTTTTTAACGAACTTATATAGTACTAAAAAGATTTAACAACTTCATGGAAGGGACAATGAACTTAAAAGTCTGTTACCTTCCATTGAAGTGTTCTGATGCAGGCAGGCAGCTTGCATGCAGGCGGGCAGGCTGTATGCTTGATTGCAAGCAGCATGCTTGAACAGGCAGGTAGACTTAGTGGTAATTTTTTTAACGAACTTATATAGTACTAAAAATATTTAGCACCTTCATGGAAGGGACAGTGATCTTAAAAGTCTTTTACCTTCCATTGAAGTGTTATGATGCTTGCAGGCTTAGTCGAAGAGACATGCAAAAACTAAATCATTATATCACCAAATTAATTGGCATAAGGAAGATTAAATTGGTGTTCCCTGTTGCTACAGTATCTGGACAATTTCTCGCCAGCCTAAAAACTAAAAATAAGTTGGGGAACTTTTCATTATAGTATTTGGAAGCTGTTTGTTTCATTTGGATGTACTAAGTTACAAACCATAATGAATAACCTAATATTATGATCAAAGGAATGGGCCTAATTCTTTTGTTATGATCACAGGAATGGTTAAAGTTTAAGAAAGCTTACATTTATACATATACCGTAGAGTTGCTATAAGGCTCATTGCATATTATAATTATTCTCATCTACAACATACACATACACATACACATACACATACACATACACATACACATACACATGAAAAAACAGGAAAAGTCCAACATGCTAATTGCTAACAACCTTTATGAAAGGGAAACAGTGTAACAAAATATAGTAAAAATAACCAACTTTCTGAGAAATAGTACCTGATTTCGTTCAACGGGACCTGATTTAGTGAAATATTTGTATTTATCCCTTCCCTTATCGATCACACGTGCGAGTAAAGTTGCGGGAGAATCATTTTGGAAGAGAACCTGCAATATGCATGATCAGTTTCAAAGTAATAAAGCAATATGAAATGGACATAATGAAAATTAATCATGGCAAAGAAACATGGCACATCTATGGAAAGTTTCTGCAGTGGAGCTCTGCAGTATATTCACTTGCTTTGCAGTATCTATGGCTCAGTCAAGTTAGAAATAAGTCTTTTAAGCCTAATAAGCTGGATTTTTGGTTATATTTTGCCCGCACTTGCCACCAAACTAATAGGTTTTAGGTCAACGACCTCTTCAGGGATAAGGATAATGACAGTACTATTACGATTATATCCTTAAAAGTTGGATCTTTAAAATTCTTCCACCATACACATAAAAGAACACTGAATAAAACTTATTGGGGAATCCATCCGGGTCAGGGCTCTATTTCAGTTTATATGACCTCCTTTTTATAAAAGGGCCATTCACACCAACCCCGGTCCTCGGATGAAATAGGATCAAAATCCAAATGCACAAATGGTTCCCATATGAAATCAATAACATGAAAATGGTTCAAAATGGTTCACATACGAAATAGGATCATAATGGTCCTCGGAGGAAAATGCACAAATGCACAAATGGTTCCCATAGGAAATAGGATCAAAATCCAAAAGCACAATTGGAACACAATGTAATAGCATAACTTGATTATATCAATTTCAAAACAGCAAATCTTGGAGCACACAATTAACATAATTTTGGAGGATGATTCCACTCTATATTATCACTCTTAAATGATTTGGGTTTAACGGGGGTTTATGATTATGGGTTCCATTGATTGGTCGATTGGTTACCAAAAAACATAAAAACAGGGAAGCCATCAGAAACAAAAAATTACTTTATCTGTAATTAAGTCAATAATTTGTGTTATGAAAGGATAATAGCTTTGGCTAAGACTTCTTGAGGAATTTTGTTGGAGTAAAGGTGAAAACCTTAACAACATTTTTGCAATCAAAATTAATGCAAGTTGAATTGGGTTGCACCCATTTTAGTCGACTTTAAACTAAGAACTCTTAAAATACCTTTACCATTTGTTGGTTGGAGCTAATTTGTGTTCGCTAAAACCTGGGGATATAATCGCCAACAATGCAGAAATTCCATTCCGCACAATTGGCATAGTCCAGAATGTTTACCATAATAATTGGTATGCATGTAAGAATCATGAAATTATGGCAGGGGTTTATAACTATTATGATCGAGGCCATATATCCTGATATTTTGATTGATTTCTCGTTTTTTCTAAATGTGTAATGTTATATTGAATATGTTTCTGAATATTGATCTTGCACTCTTGTGAATATTTGACATCTTGCAATGGTTTTGTTATAATCTGTGTATGGAGAAAACTGCTTGGTTTTATGAATCTAAACCATTGTAATTATTATAAATGATTGATTGTGTATGGAGAAAATTTATTGGTTTTATGAACCTAAACCATTATTGATTTTTCTTAACAGGTAATGTTCTCTTGAATATATTCCTGAATATTAACTTATTCTTCTTGTGTTCATTATCCAATCTTTGAAGGATTTCGTCATTTATTTTTCCTTTGTTTTATCTTGCAGCTTTGTCTAGAATGCCGGAAGATGAATGTATCGAGCGCCCTTTGTTTGATGGGGCAATATCAAGTGCCTTCCCCCTTAGATTCCAGGTTAGTTTTTTCCCAGTCTTGAATTATAGAAATCTATTGGTTCTGCAGTGAAGAAGAAACTGAAATGGGCTGTTGTCTTTGGTATTTTTTGTTTTGTAGGATTTAAGCAACATTCGCCAAGTTCCCGATCACCAGGTTTGCTTCTTCTGTTCTGTTTAGGTTGCTTGTTAAAGATACTGGGGCTTTGTTGATTTGAGATTTGGGAAATTTATGACTTATGAGACTGGGTTAGAATGTTCCCATGTTATGCTTTCTTTAGATTAATCTAGCAATGGATTTGATAAACATGTTCAATTCCTCCAATTCTTGCTAAATGATGATTTTGGTGACGTAGTTTTTTTTTTTTTTTTTTAATCAGCACAACTAAAGAGACAATATATTAAGAAACAATACACCAAAAAGCACTCAACGTGCTACCAATCGCCCAAGGGCCAAGGCCACTATTATACTTTACCGTTTCAAAACAAACATTGATGAAACCACCCCACGATTTCCCTCATTGCCACACCATTGCAATGCTGCTCTTACAAATCTGATCCACATTCATGTGCTTAGTTCTTATTGAGAAAAAATTTGTTGGCGATGAGATTTGGTGCTTACAAAATTCCATTGATTCAGATATAATTCACAGACAACCCCACTCAACTTCATAGAGGAATTTCATCAAACACATATTGTGTTTTATATAAATTGGTCACAGAAAGCTTTTAAATCACGCAGAGAGCAAGATGGAGTTGATTACCCATCAAAAACGCAGAGAGCAAGATGGAGTCCTTCACGCAGCAAATCACGCAGAGAGCAAGGTGGACTCCTTCAAGCAGCAAATCACGCAGAGAGGTACTACTTGACGCAGCAAATCACGCGGAGGAGAAGATGGTGAAGCAGAGAGGTTGACTCCTTGAAGCAGAGAGGATGTCTCCTTCACGCAAAGAGTGGTAGATTCCTTCACGCAGAGAGGGGGACTCCTTCACGCAGCAGAGGAGAAGAAGGACTCCTTCACGCAGAGAAAATGGAGAAGCAGAGAGGTGGAGAAGGGTTGAGAAAATGGAGAAGCAGAGAAATCCAGAGGTGGAGAGTGGGAGGGAAAGAGAGTTTGAAATGGAGAGTTTGGCATAAACACAAAGGTTGTACGCGGGGTGAGAGTTTGAAATGTTTTAAGTTTGGCATAAACACAAAGGTTGTCACGTAGGACAAACACACCCATTTCACTGTTCATGAACAGTGACAAAACCCATCTGAAATGTTAGATAGATGTTCAAAAAGTTATATTGTCCGTCTTGAATTGCACTTAAAAGTTGTGTGGATTCATTGTTTTCTCAAGAATGTACTATCTCTGGTATTTGTTATGAATAGGGTTTAGAACATTAAAGAATGTACTAATTCTCAAGAATTGCACTTAAAATCATTAACGATACCAATCTGTTGATATTGTTCCTTATTATTAGTACAAATGAACATTTTAATTAATAGCAGCAGCTAGCAAGTAGCAAAATACTGAAAAATAGATTGGAAATACAACTACTTGACAAACTCCATGTTATGGCGAAGTTTAATAGGTCCGTGAATTTTAAGAGGGGTTGGGTGAACTATCAAGGGAGATTATAATCCCACATCGCCTAGGTGAGGGAAGGAGATGTGCTGTATATGTACGAGATTTGATCTACAAAGTATTACGAATTTTAAAGCCGTGTGAGCCTTTGATTCAAAGCGGACAACATAGTACTATGCACTAGCTAGGTATCATTAGGGTTTACTTGTATGTATTTAATGGCATGGAAGATACAATGAGCGAGCTTTCCATTTTCTATCTATATCAAGAATGAGAATCCATGTTTTTATACATGTGGCTATAGAGCCCACACCCTCTAGTATTTGGGAATTGGGACATATAAAGCAATATAATGTTCCAAAGACCATGGGCTTTAATTGTGTTGCCAAAATTTGTTCAAAAAAATTGGGTCCCAATTGTAGTATGGGAACACTGTTCTTTGCATCACAATGAAATTATTGTGTGTTTAAAGACAGGGAAGGGGGCCGTTGAGACAATGGAGAAGGGTTTTGTTTGAGTTTTGATTTGTTTGAAATATATAGAGGTGACAGAGAAGGAAGGAAGGAAGAAGAAGAAGATCCTAAAGGGGAATATATGGAACCATAGATGGAAGAGAAACTAAACAAACACTAAAGGAGATTAAATTGAGTGTATATTTATTTTGGATTTTTTGTGTCAAAACACATTAATTTTTGCGATGAGTTATGTTCTCTAATGTTCAAAAAGTTATAGTCTTGAATTGCACTTAAATGTTGTGTGGATTTATTGTTTTCTCAAGAATGTACTATTTCTGGTATTTGTTATGAATAGGGTTTAGAACTTGAAATCATTAACGATACCAATCTGTTGATATTGTGCCTTATTATTAGTACAAATGAACATTTGAATTAATAGCAGCAGGTAGCAAAATACTGAAAAATAGATTGGAAATACAACTACTTGACAAACTCCATGTTTATATGCCATGCCATGCCATGCCAGTCCGCTGAATGTTTGTTTACTAGTTGTGCTGCTGCTGTTGCTACTTGAAACAGTTACTCCTCAATTGCTGCAAACCAACTCCAAACCCCCTCTGTCTTCTTGGAATTTGCCTTGTGGATGGCTTGATGATGATCTTCGGGATGTGTGAAATCTTGTGCCAGTCCTCTCCATTCTCCTTGCATCGTCCTTCTAGCTCACGAGAACACTCTTCAATAGTCAGAGTTCGTAGAGCTGCGAGGCGTTGCATTGCTTCCGGAAAGAGCTTGAGATTATTGCACCTCGCAATCACTAAAACTTCAAGCGAGGTTAAATTGCCCAGCCACTCTGGTAAGAATTCCAGATTGGAAAAACCACTAAACTCTAGATATTCAAGTGACGATACATGTTGCAATCCTTCTGGCAGAGATATCAGCTTTTCTAAGTAACATAGTTTCAGGCTTCGAAGCAAAACGAGTTGCTCTGGGCACCCACTGACGAGACAAGTTGCAATCCTAGAAAATCTTCTGGAAATGAGATCAGCTCATCAAAACCTGAAATTTCAAGCCTAGAAAGGCGAGGAAGGTTGCTCCTCATCAATCTCAGTACCATTTTGTTGCTTTCTGTTAGTCTCAAGTACTCGACAGACAATGGAAATGGCAATGTTGTCAACTTAGGACAACCTAGGATAGACATGCTTTTCAGTCTCGGGAACATTGGCACTCCGCTTCTATTATCATCAAATGAAGACCAGACCTCTAGTTCAGGCATATTGCACAGGATGAGTTCTTCAAGTGATGCGAGAGGTTTCTGGATGCCTTCACCTTCACCATATAATTCATTGCCAATGGATTTCAAAGAACTCAGTCCACTCATATACATATGTGTAAGAAAAGGCAGCTGGCCAAGAGGTGGTACAGTCGTGATTCTTGTGCAGTCCTTGAGAGAAATATGCACTAACTTTGGAAGGAATGAGACTCCCAACCAGTTTGGAAAGTTCAGACCTCCATAGCCTTGTATGGACAACCTTTTTGTATTTGGATGAGGTTGGAGGCCTTCCATCACATCTGTTGCATGTTCTTGCGTGCTGGGATTGGACCAAACAAGACTTACAGAGCCAAGATTTTTCTTCTCCAGCAATTTAGCTTTTCTAGCATCCTCTGAATTTGCCACATGCTCAAGACCTTTTATGCTCAATTCTCCTCTTAGGCTCAGCCCTTCCAACTCTTTGATGAAATGTCCACTCTCTAGGCCGACGATGAAAATGCTTAAGGTTTGGAGGTGAACCAATTGCCCCATTC
Source organism: Berberis thunbergii (assembly GCA_003290165.1). NCBI lineage: Eukaryota > Viridiplantae > Streptophyta > Magnoliopsida > Ranunculales > Berberidaceae > Berberis > Berberis thunbergii. The sequence goes on along the minus strand of QNQO01003874.1, from coordinate 15,785 downwards.
CGCGTGGCATGCAAGTTAGCTGGTCACATTCCCTAATGTCTAGGCGTCTTAGGCTGTTCATGCTACTCATGCTCTTCGGTAACATTTTTAGCTGGTGACAACCAGCTAGGTTCAGTACTTGCAAATTACTTAGGCTAGAAATAGATTCGGGCAATGATGTTATATAGGTGAAAGAAAGATCGAGGTACCTCAGGTGTTTGAGATTGCTTACTGGAATCGGTAATGTTTGGATTCCTAACCAACTCAAATCTAAAACTCGGAGGAATACAAGATTTGACAAGGATGAACGAGGATCATTGTTAACTTGATGTACATCCGCCAACAAGAATGTACGCAACAATGGCGGGGCTTTGGGCAAAGATTCATCGGAGCTTGATCCATGCAGTAACAAATGTCTCATCTTTCGATCGGCTGACTCTATCCTCGGCGCGCCAACACCAATGTCCACATGTGAGCACTCATTCACTGCGATTGAACAAGCCAGATCATGCACAAGATCATGCATCTTACACCTGTTTATTCTGCCATCATCATCTTTCTCAACATCTTGAAACATGGACCTCCACAACAGTGCATTGAAAATCTCATTTCCAATATCTTCCAGCTCCATTCCTTCTTTTGATTGTACGAAACCGTTTGCCATCCATAAATGGATTAGTTTTTCTTTTTTAATATCACAGTCTTTGGGAAATATCGAACAGTAAGCAAAGCATTGCCTCAAATGTAACGGCAAATGGTTGAAGCTTAACCTCAATGCTGGCAAGATGTTGTTTTCTTTGCTTTGAGGTAAATCCCACATTTCACTATCCCTCACAAACGACCATTCATTCTCCTCGCTTTTGAAACGCATCATCCCTCCTAGAGCCTTTGCAGCAAGAGGCACACCTTTACATTTCTTTACAATTTCCTTCCCAATTCCCACCAACTCCGGCCTTTCTTCATTCCCCATGCCAAAAGCACGGTGCTTGAATAACAACCAACAATTATCCTCAGACAGAACTGATAGGCGATAAGCAGGAATTGTGCCGGTAATAGACGCTACTGTTTCAAGACGAGTAGTTACTATAATTGAACTTCCTTTTGCTCCACACATCAACGTGTACTTCAATCTGTTCCACTCTTCCTGATTTTCATTCCACACATCATCCAACACGAGTAAAAACCTTTTGCCATTCAGTTTTTGTCTGAGGAGTCGTTGCAGGGAATCTAATTCTAGAAGATCAGGCGCAGAACCCGATATAGAGGCTATGATTGCTTTCATCAAACGTTTTACATCAAAATCATCAGATACGCAAACCCAAAGCCTAGCTTCAAAGTGTTGTGCCACCCGCTCATCATTGTAGACCAGCTTAGCAAGAGTCGTTTTCCCGAGTCCACCAATTCCAAGTAGAGGGCATACAGAGATATCTTCGAGACTGTTCACATTGTTCAGCAGCAGAGTCACCAAGTTCTCTTTGTCTTCGTCCCTCCCATAAACTTGTGGTTCAGTTAACAGGGAGATAGTCTCTCGATTCCCATAGAATTCAACTCCCCTTTCTACCATTCCTTCTTGCAGATGAAACTTAGACCTTTCTTCAGCAATTTGATCAAATCTCTTTATGAGATGTTGTATTCTTTTCCCAATCTTAAGACGAAAAACTGTTTTCATAGTATTGAAGAATGATATGAAAGAACTGGTTCCCTGCGAGCTGCTACTGTTATATCTCATTTCTGATGCTAGTTGTTGGCCTTCGAATGCCCATTCATCCAAAACATCGTCAGCATCATAAGCAGCCTCCTTGAGCTTCTTTAACCAGTTTCCGAGTGCCCTATTGCCAAGCTGTCGTCCCTCTGCATCATCAAGAACACATTGAATTGTTGATAATATGCTGGAAAGCTTCTCCATCTCCACATGAACACCCCATATCAGACCAAACTCCTTCTGGATTAAGGAGCTTAAATTGTCAAAGAGTACCTCAAGGAATGGAGAGACCACAACTTGGACAACTGTATCAGCCATCTTCTTGCACAACAAAGGGAGTGGGATGATTTTCTGAATCTCTCTTCTTGCAACTAGAAGTGTTACAGTATAGTATAGAGATTTCTCTATTGGATCTTAAATTTCATGGAGAAGAAAGCAAGAGTAGCAATCACCACGAATTGGAAAAATCAAGCTTGCACAAGTCTTCTCATCTAGCTGGATGCACGTGAGTGATGTGGACAAAAGAAAAATCAAAAGAGGACATGTACAATAATTCACTCAACAACCAAACCAAAAAAGATGTTAAAGATAGTGGTGAGATGACCCACCAGTCGACTAGTGGTGCTTAGCATTATTGTCATTTTTCTTGCCTCAGATTGTCTGCCAATTATTTATTTATCTGTAATAGTATTTAATTGTCTTTTCCAAGTCCACAATAGCTGATCAAAGTTGAAAGTGGGGGGGGGGGGGGGGGGGGGGGGGGCGGGCTCATGAGGACTCAATTGTTATGATTCTATGTGTCGAGGGAAAGGGCGAGGAAACCAGCGAGGTAAACGAGGTGGCGGGGTGGTGAATCGTTCATTTCCTCGAGATGCGCACGCTAAAAACATCTCGAGAGAGGTGAACGGTTCACCCCCCGTCACCTCGTTTACCTCGCTGGTTTCCTCGCTCTTTCCCTCGACATTTAGAATTTCGCTTTAACTTTTAACCATGTTTAGTTGTAATTTAAACACTTTAAAATCTGTGTTCAACTTGGATTCCCAATTTAATAAATTGATGTCAATTTATTATTTAATTAAATATAATATAAAAATTAGTTATTTTAATATTAATATTTTAAAAAAATGGTTAGATTGTTTATGATTTGTTTTATGGAGATGACTAATACATTGATTAATGAAAACACCTGTACCTAAAAGAAGAAGTATAAGATGATTTAGATCCTCCTAAATCTTGTGAAAATGAGCTCAAATAACTCAATAATTATAGATATTTGAAGATGATGAAATATAAGGGTTTTTCTCATATTATTCAATCGATGGAGTGTGAAGAATAAATTGTGGATTTTGGTTTCTTTTAGAAAATTGGAGGATTTAACCTCTATATTTATAGTGAGGCTATAAAACATGTTTTGCAATCAGAATGATGTGACATCGTTAGAAGAGTATTTTACAACTTTAAGATACACATAAAATCTTTGGAGATCTCATCATTCTTTCTAGATCATGATACGTCATCCTATTTACAAAATATGATTACAAAAACTTGATTTCCTAGCATTTTTGCTATATCTAACTGTAAAAATAGAATTTGAATTTGATATGTATATATGTATATGATTTGAATGATTAAGTACCGATTAAAATGAAAAGTGAGAATAAAGAGGAAAACAAAAACAAAAATTCTCAAAAGCCAATGCCCACGTGAATCCGTGTCTGCAAGTGAGATACTAGTGAAATGCTACAAAGGCTATTATTATAAAGTGAGTTTTCACCTTCACTTCTTTTGAGTTGGCTCCATTTTATTTGTGGTTTATTACCATTGTTTCATTTTTCATCTGTGTCTTCAGTATCAATTTCACATTACTTTATTTTGTTGAAACAATATGCTGTTAATTCGAAATAAATAGTAGGAACGATGGTACTAGTATTTCTTAGGTTGAGTCGTGGGTTAGGTCGCTCTCTTTAAGATGTTTTGCGGTTCTGTTCAAGATTGTGCTAGCAGTTTCGTAGCCCCGCCGTCCCCAGGATAAAACAGCGCAGAATCTTCTCTGTCTCGTTCATAAATTGCACAATATATGAACGGAATACATATCACCCTCTTCTTATTTGCTCGGAATCAAAAATCGAAAAACACGTTCTGGATGCACTACTGTTTTTTTGAGAACAAAACTCAAGAACTGTTTCTGTTTTGCAAAAACGCAATTACTGTTTCTGAATTGCAAAACGCAAACACTGTTTCTGAAGAAGAACAGATTTTGAAGAAGCTCAAGAACAGAATTGTTTCTGAATTCGGATAGAAACTCAAGAACAGAACTGTTTCTGAACAGATTTTGCAAAAACTTGAAGAACACTCAAATCTGTATTTGCAAGAGTGGAAGAAGCTCTGATGTTCTCTGTTTTGATGTTGTTATATTTCTGATATGAAAGCTCTGATTCGAGAGTGTATTTATAGAATGAAAACCAAATAAATGACAAGAGATCCGTTGGCTGCTGGATTCGCGGAGCCGAAAGCACGGAAACAGGCTGCTGGAATCGCGGAGCCGAAAGCATGAAAAACAGGTAGCTGAATTCCTGGAACCGACTGCATGGAGCCGTTTGGATTTAAGAAAGAAATTTTTTTAGCAAAAAAATAGTTTCCTTTCTAAATGACCCAACCCGACCGACCGGACAGACGGCGGCTGCGGCAGGCGCGAGGGCCTATCTCTCCCCTCCTCATAAAAGCCCAAGTCCTACATATCTTCTTATATACTCTTTCTCAAAGAGGTATATAGTTGATATGAGACTATACAAAGATCAAAATATGAGAGAGAGGTCTATGGTTCAAATCCAGGTAAACACATCTTTGTTTTTATGTTTTAAAAAGCCAAATTCTCAACAATCCCCCACTTGAACTTTTAAAACAATTTTACAATCCTTCACTGGAAAAACAATTTTCATCGAGCAATCTGTCAAATATAAGATTGTGCATAAACAAAAGTGTCTTTCGACTTGAACTCTTGCGTAGTGTTCATGCTTTAGATTATACTAGAGTAACTCGTAGTTTTGAACTCTATCTCTAACAGACATGACACGCACAACCTTTTCAGGGTGAAGTCTAAAAAGCCAGTGCTTTACGGTTATGCACGTATATCCCAGTAAGTGAAGGCTCTAGGAATTTTGCCCATAAATTCCATAGGAAGCGGCCAAACTTCCACAATCACTTAGGTGAGTCTATCAAGAGTACTCCTGTAGCTAGGTACTCCACTCCACATAGAGTATAGATCTCATTAAGAGTTTTTTTAACTCATCATACTATCGCTTCAGGAATTCATGCTTTAATCTAGGAATGAGATTGTTATTTTGTCAGCATGATTCACATCATATCATTCACGACTTGTTATTACCCATTGAACCTATTTCTTGGGATCTCCAGTCTATAGGTTGGGTTACCATCGTAAATAACTCAACAATCTAAGGGCATTAGTCTCATTCCTTTCGAGGTTTTGAAAACCTTCTCTCTAGCTAATCCTTTCGTCAAAGGATCACCCAAGTTCGCATCAGTTCGTACATGATCCACTCTCACAGCACCAGTAGATAGAAATTCTCTAACTGTGCTGTGCTTACGACGTATTTGTCGTTTCTTGCCGTTATAATAACGGTTCTGTATTTTTGCAATAGCCGCGGTACTATCATAATGGATCAAGACAGTTGGAATCGGTTTTTCCCATAAAGGGATCTCTGCTAGCAGGTTTCTCAACCAACCTGCTTCTTCACTAGCCGTAGCTAATGCTATAATCTCTGACTCCATAGTGGACTGAGCCAAAATGGTCTGTTTCTTTGACTTCCAAGAAACAGCTCCACCAGCTATATTGAAAATATAGCCACTGGTGGCTTTGGAGTCATCTGAAAGGGTGTTCCAATCAGCATCGCTATATCCTTCAAGGACAGCGGGAAACTTCTGATAATGTAATCCGAGGTTCTTAGTCCTCTTCAGGTACCTCATGACCCATTCTATAGCATGCCAATGCTCTATACTAGGTCTACTTGTAAATCTGCATAGTAATCCAACAGCGTAAGCTATGTCGGGTCTAGTGCAATCGGTAGCATATCTAAGACTACCAATGATGCTCGCATACTCAGATTGTCTAACACCGTCACCGGTGTTCTTGAACAACTTTACACTAGAGTCATAAGGAGTACATGCAGGTTTACAGTCAGAGTAATTATATTTATTTAGGATCTTCTCTATATAGAGTGATTGATCGAAAGAAATTCCCTTTTCAGACCTAGTAATCTTTCTCCAAGGTCTTTCATATCAAAGTTTGCACACAATAAAGCTTTTACTTTATTCACGACATGGATATTAGAACCAAATATAAGCAAGTCATCCACATACAGACATATTATAGTGCAAATGCCATTTTCAGCTTTATAGTAAATGCATTTGTCACTTTGGTTCACATTAAAATCATGTGCGATGACTAGGTTATCAAATTTTTCATGTCATTGTTTTGGAGCTTGTTTTAAGCCGTATAGAGATTTATCTACCCCTTGGGGGTCCAAACCCAAGTCCTACATATCTTCTTATATACTCTTTCTCAAAGAGGTATATAGTTGATATGGGACTATACAAAGATCAAAATATGAGAGAGAGGTCTATGGTTCAAATCCAGGTAAACACATCTTTGTTTTTATGTTTTAAAAAGCCAAATTCTCAACATATTTACATTTCTTCATTAGTTCCATGTGTATTTCTTGTTAGGTGTCGTTAATGAGGAGCTATTTTGACATTAGACAGTTTGGATACTTTCCATTAGTTCAGATTCATGATAAATATGAAGTTGACTCATTGCGCGAGTGTGCATACTGCATAGCACTTGCTTGGTTAATCAACTTTGGACAAAAAAATAAATAATCAAGATTACCTAGCTTGGTCATACTTATTGGAGACACACTTCAGGTTTACTAACTTATTTTATTCACCCCCTAAATCACATTTGAATTTGAAAATCGCGCGATATGAAGAAGATAGAGAGATGAGATGGTAGCATGGTTCAGTGTTTATCATCACTTTCGGGTATGCAGGCATCTTGGGGTGCTAAAGTGTTTGACTTGGGAGGACTGGAAGTTGAATATTATGTGGGTTGAATGGGGAGTGAGATTCCTTTTAAGTTTGAATGCCAAAACCAAGCTCGACATTAGCATGCATTAAAAAGAAACATAGAATTCGACACACCGACGGTGGTGTGTTGTAAAAGCACCTAACTCATGAAAAAGTGATGGTTACGCTAAGTGTTGTTCTCTAACGCTATTGTAAGCTACGTGGATTTGGAATTGATTGTCTAACTTTTAATTCAACTCCTGAACTTGTGATTTCATACGTTAAAAGTCTACTGTTGAGCCGATACCTGTTGAAACAATATGTTGTTAATTCGAAATAAAAAGTATGAACGATGGTATCAGTATTTCTTGGGTTGAGTCGCGGACTAGGTCGCTCTCTTTAAGACGTTTCGCGGCTTTGCCCAAATTTGTGCAAGCAGTTTCGTAGTCCCGCCGTCCCCAGGATAAAACAGCCCAAAATCTTCTCTGTCTCATTCAAAAATGCACAATTGATGAACGGTATACTAATCACCCTCTCATCATTTGCTCGGAATCGAAATCGGCAAGAAACAGATATAAAAACGGGCTGTTTTTGAAGAACTTATTCAAAACTGTCAAAACTGTAAAAACTTGATGCTGAACTTTGCAAGAACTAAATTTGATTTCGATGAAGCTAAACTCTGTTTTTTTAAAAACAGATTTCGAACAAAGAGGGAAGACTCTGATTTAGAAGAAGCTCACAGTTTCTCGTTTTTCTCTATATCTCAAAGCTCTGATTTTAGATACAATTTATAGAATGAAAGACATATAAAACGACAAGAAAACATAGAGCCTTTGGCTGCCGGATTCGCGGAGCCGAAAGCAAAAGAGAGGAAAACACGGAGCCGTCCACTCCACTCATTAGAATTTTTTTTTTTAATTCGTTAAAAAAAAATTTTAGCAAAAAAATATTTTGCTTTCTAAATGACCCATCTCGACCCGACCCGACTGACCGGACGAACGGCGGCGGGCGCGAGGGCCTATCTCTCCCCTCCTCATAAAAGAGTGGTACCCCTTAGGGGTCCAAATCCAAGTCCTAACTATCTACTTATATACTCTAACTCAAAGAGATATATAGTTGATATGGGACTATCCATTAGAGAGTAATTCAAACCAGGGGAGAGGTCCAGGGTTCAAAACCAGATAACCACATATTTGATTTTTTTCAATTTTTGTTTTTTTAAAAAGCCAAATTCTCAACAATCCCCCACTTGAATTTTTAAAAGCAATTTTTCATCGAGCAATCTATAATATATAAGATTGTGCATAAACAAAAGTGTCTTTCGACTTGAACTCTTGCGTAGTGTTCATGCTTTAGAATATACTAGAGTAACTCGTAGTTTTGAACTCTATCTCTAACAGACATTACACGCACAACCTTTTCAGGGTGAAGTCTAAAAAGCCCGTGCTTTACGGCCATGCACGTATATCCCAGTGTAGTGAAGGCTCTAGGAATTTTGCCCACAAATTCCATAGGAAGCGGCCAAACTTCCACAATCACTTAGGTGAGTCTATCAAGAGTACTCCTGTAGCTAGGTACTCCACTCCACATAGAGTATAGACCTCATTAAGAATTTTTCAACTCATCCTTCTTTCGCTTCAGGAATTCATGCTGTATTCTAGGAATGAGATTGTTATTTTGTCAGCATGATTCACATCATATCATTCACGACTTGTTATTACCCATTGAACCTATTTCTTGGGATCTCCAGTCTATAGGTTGGGTTACCATCGTGAACAACTCAACAATCTAAGGGCTTTAGTCTCATTCCTTTCGAGGTTTTGAAAACCTTCTCTCTAGCTAATCCTTTCGTCAAAGGATCACCCAAGTTCGCATTAGTTCATACATGATCCACTCTCACAGCACCAGTAGATAGAAACTCTCTAACTATGCTGTGCTTACGACGTATTTGTCGTTTCTTGCCGTTATAATAACGGTTCTGTATTTTTGCAATAGCCGCGGTACTATCACAATGGATCAAGACAGCTGGAATCGGTCTTTCCCATAAAGGGATCTCTGCTAGCAAGTTTCTTAGCCAACCTGCTTCTTCACTAGCCGTAGCTAATGCTATAATCTCTGACTCCATCGTGGACTGTGCCAAAATGGTCTGTTTCTTTGACTTCCAAGAAACAGCTCCACCAGCTATATTGAAAATATAGCCACTGGTGGCTTTGGAGTCATCTGACAGGGTGTTCCAATCAGCATCGCTATATCCTTCAAGGACAGCGGGAAACTTCTGATAATGTAATCCGAGGTTCTTAGTCCTCTTCAGGTACCTCATGGCCCGTTCAATTGCATGCCAATGCTCTATACTAGGTCTACTTGTAAATCTGCATAGTAATCCAACAGTTTAAGCTATGTCGGGTCTAGTGCAATCGGTAGCATATCTAAGACTACCAATGATGCTCGCATACTCAGATTGTCTAACACCGTCACCGGTGTTTTTGAACAACTTTACACTAGAGTCATAAGGAGTACATGCAGGTTTACAGTCAGAGTAATTATATTTATTTAGGATCTTCTCGATATAGAGTGATCGATCCAAAGAAATTCCCTTTTCAGACCTAGTAATCTTTATACCAAGGATTACACTCGCTTCTCCAAGGTCTTTCATATCAAAGTTTGCACACAATAAAGCTTTTACTTTATTCATGACATGGATATTAGAACCAAATATAAGCAAGTCATCCACATACAGACATATTATAGTGCAAATGCCATTTTCAGCTTTATAGTAAATGCATTTGTCACTTTCGTTCACATTAAAATCATGTGCGATGACAAGGTTATCAAATTTTTCATGCCATTGTTTTGGAGCTTGTTTTAAACCGTATAGTGATTTATCTAGTTTACAAACTTTGTGTTCTTGTCCTGGAATAACAAAACCTTCAGGTTGGTCCATGTAAATTTCTTCTTCCAAATCTCCATTAAGAAACGCAGTCTTAACGTCCATTTGGTGCAAAACTAGGTTATGTATTGCAGCAAGAGAAATTAACACTCGAATAGATGTAATCCTGGTTACAGGAGAATATGTGTCAAAGAAATCAACATTTTATCTCTGTCTATATCCTTTGGCTGCGAGACGAGCCTTGAACTTGTCAACATTACCATCGGGTTTCAATTTCTTTTTAAATACCCATTTACATCCTATTGTCTTACAACCTGGTGGCAAATCGACTAAGTGTCAGGTTTTGTTAGACTCAAGAGAGTACATTTCATCATCTATAGCCTCTTCTCAAAAATTGGCATCTATAGAGGATAGGGCCTCTTGAAAACTAAGGGGATCCTCTTCGACTGAAAAGACATAGTAATCGGGGCCAAATGTCTTAGAAGTTCGTTTCCGTTTACTTCTTCTTGGCTCAGATTCTGTGGCTTTATCAGTTTCATTAATCCTGATTAAGGGTACATTATTTGAGGATGAACCCCCACTATTCCTCGAAATAAAAGGAAATTTATCTTCATAAAAATCAACGTCGTTTGATTCTATAATAACTTGATCTTTAATATTATAGAATCTATAAGCTTTGCTGTTCATGGCATATCCTATGAATACACATTCATATGCCCTACTAGCTAGCTTATTCCTTTTAGGATCAGGAATTCTAACATAAGCTAAACAACCCCAAGTTTTCAAATAAGACAAGTTTGGTTGTCTATTTTTCAGAATCTCATAGGGAGATGTTTTATTTTTCGATTTGGGGACTCTATTAAGCATATAACAGACTGTCAAGATAATTTCTCCCCACCAGTGCGATGCAGCACCTGAGTTAAGCATTATAGCAACTACTAACTCGGTAAGAGTTCTATTTTTTCTTTCAGCTTTGCCATTCATCTCAGGAGAATATGGTGCAGTTGTTTCATGAATAATTCCTTGAGAATTATAGAACTCTATGAAAGTACTGCTATCATATTCAGTGCCTCTATCACTCCTAAGTCTCTTAATCTTTCTATTGTATTGATTTTCAACTTCAGTCAAAAATAATTTAAACATGTCAAGGGCATCACTTTTATTTTTCATTAAGTAAACAAAAGTATAATCAGAACAGTCATCAATAAACGTAATACAATAACGTTTTCCATTTCTAGTCAAGATACCATCAAGTTGACATATATCTGAGTGTATCAAATCTAAAGGTTCAGATTCTCTAACTACAGATTTATGTGGTGTTTTGGTTATCTTTGCTTGACTACAATAGTTGCACTTTTCAAAGTCATTTAAGGACAATTTTGGAATTAGTCCTAAGTTACTCATGTTCTTAATAATACGTTTATTAACATGACAAAGTCTAGCATGCCAGATATTAAAAGTGCACAGCATATAAGCAGAACTAGAAATTTTATTCGCTTCAACATTTAACTTAAACATTCCATCAGTAGCATACCATTTCCCCACAAATACATTATTCTTAGTAATGATGTACAAATCAGCCCCTATAATTTGAGTAAACCCAGCCTTGTTCAGAAGAAAACCAGAAACTAGGTTCTTTCTCATCTCTGGAGTATGTAAGACGTCTTCAGGGTAACTGTCTTTCCAGAGGTAAGCTTCAGTTCGACTGTTCCAGTTCCAGCAACTGTAGTGGAGTGGGAATCACCCAACAACACTTTCTTGTCCTCAGCTTCAGAATAGGACTTGAACATTTCTCGATCATAGCAGACATGTCGAGAAGCACCAGTGTCTATCCACCATCCCTCGGATCCACCAACAAAATTGATCTCAGAGATCATGGCAATTAGTTGGTCTTCGGTTAGGTTCGCTTGAGGTGCAGGGCGAGATCTGTTCCGGCAGTTCCTGGCCATATGCCCTGGGCTACCACATGTGTAGCAAAGGAACTGTGCTGAATCATTCTTGAAGGGATGTTTTTGTCCATTCTGATTTCGCGGAGGATTCTGATTCTGATGGTTGCGGTTCTGATTGTTCCGGTTCTGCTAGTTTCGATTCTGATAGTTTCGGTTTTTATTGTTATTCTGATTTTTCATTGTCTTTCCATTGGGTTTCAGAAAAACAGGGGTAGACTTCTTATAGTTTGAAATAATCAGAACTTCATCTTTCTGATCTTGTTTTCTGGCTTCCTCCTCAATACGAAGTCGGGTTATCAGGCTTTCTAGGGAAAACTCTTTAGTTTTATGCCTAAGGACATTCTTAAAATCTTTCCAGCTAGGGGGCAATTTGTCTATCACAACAGCTACTTGAAACTGCTCATCTAAAGTCATTCCCTCAGATATAATTTCATGAGCAATCTTTTGAAGTTCGTGTGATTGGGTTTCCACAGACTTATCATCAGTCATCTGAAATTTCAGATAGCGACTGACAGCATATTTCTTTGTGTCAGCCTCTTCAGTGTCATATTTCTTTCTAAGGGCTTCCCAAATATCTTTTGCATATCTTTCAGAACAGTAATAATCATAAAGATCACCAGACAGACCATTCAGGATAAAAATTTTACATAAAAAATCATTTCCAATCCAACGGTCTAATTCTTTGGTTTGGGTTTCAGTAGGTTCAGCAGGCATTGTCGGTTTTTCAGTATCACAAACATATGCAATATTTTGTGTTGTTAGAAAAAACAACATCTTTTGTCTCCATCTTTTAAAGTGTTGGCCCATCAAAACGAAAGGGCCTATTAAGGTCTTTTGCAGTAATTTCAGTAATAGCATTCATGGCAGCAGATATAGAAAATCGTCTTAAAATTGTTGAAACAATATGCTGTTAATTCGAAATAAAAAGTAGGAACGATGGTACCAGTATTTTTTGGGTTGAGTCGCGGACTAGGTCGCTCTCTTTAAGACGTTTCGCGGCTCTGTCCAAATTTGTGCAAGCAGTTTCGTAGCCCCGCCGTCCCCAGGATAAAACAGCCCAGAATCTTCTCTGTCTCGTTCAAAAATGCACAATTGATGAACGATATACTAATCACCCTCTCATCATTTGCTCGGAATCAAAATCGGCAAGAAACAGATATAAAAACGGACTGTTTTTGAAGAACTTATTCAAAACTGTCAAAACTTGATGCTGAACTTTGCAAGAACTGAATTTGATTTCGATGAAGCTAAACTCTGTTTTTAAAAAAACAGATTTCGAACAAAGAGGGAAGACTCTGATTTAGAAGAAGCTCACAGTTTCTCGTTTTTCTCTATATCTCAAAGCTCTGATTTTAGATACAATTTATAGAATGAAAGACATATAAAACGACAAGAAAACATGGAGCCGTTGGCTGCCGGATTCGCGGAGCCGAAAGCAAAAGAGAGGAAAACACGGAGCCGTCCACTCCACTCATCAGAATTTTTTTTAAATTCGTTAAAAAAAAAATTTAGCAAAAAAATATTTTGCTTTCTAAATGACCCATCCCAACCCGACCCGACCCACCCGCCAGACCGGACGGCGGCGAGGGCCTATCTCTCCCCTCCTCATAAAAGAATGGTACCCCTTAGGGGTCCAAACCCAAGTCCTAACTATGTACTTATATACTCTAACTCAAAGAGATATATAGTTGATATGAGACTATCCATTAGAGAGTAATTCAAACCAGGGGAGAGGTCCAGAGTTCAAAACCAGATAACCACATATTTGGTTTTTTTCAATTTTTTTTTTTAAAAAGCCAAATTCTCAACAATGCCTCATTGGGAGCTAATTGTCAAACATCTAAGAGTCCTCCAACCATCCATTTAATTATTTCCTATAATAATTTTTGGCCTATCTCTCCCCTCCTCATAAAAGAATAGTACCAGTCATAACTATCTACTTATATACTCTAACTCAAAGAGATATATAGTTGATATGGGACTATCCATTAGAGAGTAATTCAAATCAGGGGAGAGGTCCAGGGTTCAAAACCAAATAACCACATATTTGATTTTTTTCAATTTTTGTTTTAAAAAAAAAACCAAATTCTCAACAATGCCTCATTGGGAGCTAATTGTCAAACATCTAAGAGTCCTCCAACCATCCATTTAATTATCTCCTATAATAATTTTTGGCTCAATTTTTTTCCTAAATTTAGAAAAACGTTAACCATTTCCTAAAATTCATTTAATAATAAAATAAATCATCAACTACTTTTTTCCCTTCTTTAACTTGAAATTAATAATATTATGTTTAATAATATTTATAGCACAGAGATTTTTCTATTGGATCTTAAATTTCATGAAAAAGAAAGCAAGAGTAGCAATCACCACAACTTGAAAGAGTCAAGCTTGCACAAGTCTTCTCATCTAGCTGGATGCACGTCATGTGGACAAAAAAAATAAAATAAAAGAGACATGTACAATAATTCACTCAACAACCGAAAAAAGTGTTAAGATAGTGGTGTACAATAATTCACTCACCAGTCGACTAGAACGCGCATCTCAAACGGAATGAATGGCTTTCACTTCGCCACCTCATTTCTCTCGCTCATTTCCTCGCCCACTTCTTCGACATTTTGAAGCTCTCAATAGAGAATTCTAATTGTCAAGAAAAACAGTGAGACCCTCCGTCCCCTTTGCGATACGTGCGTCCCATCCTTTACACATATCGTGAGGGGATGCCCTTGCGGGTTTTCCTCGCCAATTAGCCAAGCTCATTAAAAATTCAGCATTATGTGATACAATCCAAGTTTTATTATAAATTAAGAGTAAACAAAGCACGTGTGTTCAGAGCACTTGCTTGGCTAACCAACTTTAGATAAAAAATAAAATTACCTTGCTTGGTCATACTTATTGGAGACACACTTTGGGTTTACAAACTTATTTTATTCATCCCATAAATCACGTTTGAATTTAATTTGAAAGTCTTGCTTTTTGAATGAATAATGTGAATGTAATAAATGTAATAAAGTTTGCAAACTTTAATCCCTAAACACTTTTAAAAATCTGTGTTCAACTTGGATGTGATTCCCAATCTAATAAATTCATTAGTTGAGATGAGAATAGAAATGGAGGCACTTTGGTGGAAATGAGGCCGATTTGGTCATATAGAATTTTTATTGGTCATATAGACTTATTTGTGAGGCAATTTGGTGGAAGTGAGGCGCTTTGATATAGACTATAAAGTTATTAAGGTGGAAAGTACCGAGTGCGTTCCGCAGAGAGTAGAAAGGAAGGTCACTCGTCTAATTCCTTTTCCTTTTCCTTTGCCTTTGGTGCTCCACACGTATTCCTTTTCCTGTCCCACCACAAAAGATTTTCATCTCTCAAAGTTTTATCAACCAAAAAATGTAAAAAAAATTTCCGTCCCTATATCACTAGTACATACTCACAAATCCGAACCACATCATGTTTGAGCATTACAAGTTGGTTCTTTTTATAAGGTTTTGGTGTTTTATAAAATGTGGGTGAGATTCAGGTGGTCCTAAACAGCGAGGGAGGGAGAGAGGTAGTCATCCATCATTTTTGAGATGCATGAAAAATGACTACATGCATCTCAAAAAGGATGGACGGCTCTCTCTCTCCCTCCCTCGCTGTTTTCCTCGCCCACTTCCTTGACATTTAGAATTTTCGTTTTATAAATATTGTACATGTACTGAAATATTTTTTTTTTGTTATTGCTGCCTACTGAACAAAAGATAAAAACAATCAAACCAAACCTTTGCCAATGGAAGAGACATATACAATATTCATTTAACAACCGAAAAATGTTAAAGTGGCATGACCCACTAATCAAGTGGGGTGCTTATCATTATTGTCATTTTTCTTGCCTTAGATCTGTAATAGTATTTAATTGCCTTGATATTAAAAATTAAGATTCAACAAAGCACGAATGTGCGGAGCACTTGCTTGGACAGCTTGCTTGTTTGCAGCATGCTTATATAGTACTAAAAATTAAGATTCAACAAAGCATACAACTTGCTTGCTTGCAGGCAGCATGCTTGAACAGGCAAGTAGGCTTAGTGGACCTTTTTTTAACGAACTTATATATTACTAAAAAGATTTAGCAACTTCATGGAAGGGACAGTGAACTTAAAATTATTTTACCTTCCATTGAAGTGTTCTGATGCTTACAGGCAGGCAG